>JAQZBX010077929.1:0-14198 GCA_029593785.1 Cabassous unicinctus
AATGAGGCATATTTCTCAAGGAGCTCAAAAAATGGCCTTTGTAAAAGTATAAACAGGGTGAAATTAGGCTCCAAGTCTTGAAGTGCTTAGCTCTCCTCTGCAAGTCGGGTATCCTTGATCCCTCCTTGACCAGCCACGGACCTTGTCACGTTTTTGGTCTTGATGAGAGCTAAGCACCTCTGTTGATGGCCGCCACACTCTCACAGACTCTGTCTCTCGCCTGCAAAGCCTCTGGATTCCCTTTAACTGACTATAATATGCGTTGGATCCACCAGGCTCCAGGAAAGGGGCTGGAGTGGGTTGGCTGGGTACATAGTGGTGGAAGCACAAACTATAACCCAGCTCTTCAGTCTCGTCTCAGCATCACCATGGACACATCCAAAGATGAAGTTTATTTAAAACTGAGCAGCCTGAGAACAGAAGACACTGCCAAGTATTATTGTGCAAGATACACAGTGAGGGGAAATCATTGTGAGCCCAGACCAAAAAACTCTGCAGGGCACAGGTGGCTGTACTGCAGGGGATGCTCACAACCACTAGGGGGTAATGAAGGTCCAACACCTAGGGCTGGTTCAGAAGGGGTTGGGAGGAGTTTCCTATCCTTGCCCTAGGTTCCCTCTTATTGCTTCACAACATGTAACCCCAGAGAACAGCCATTGCATCTTTTCTAAGCAGTGCTGTGATGTACCCATGATTCAAACTCAGAACAGTTTCTCTTAATGTTAATACACGTATGTGTAAATACATTCATACTTATATAATCACATAAAATTTTATGTAAATTGTGGGAATTGGTCCTGTTTTGTGAATATGTTTGAAAATATGAACAAAACTTACATTTTCCATCTCTGTGTAATTTCCCTCAATGTTACTCAAATTTCTGAGAATTCCCAGCAAATTAAACCCCACCCTCCATCATGTAAAGTCCCATGTCCTCAACTGGAATGAGGAGGAATGGGAAAGCCTCGCCCTCTCTAGGAGAAGCATGCAAGTGCCTTACTTTGTTTTTTCCATCTCTTTTGGTATCAAAGACCAGTTCCCTATTCTCATTAAGCCCCTTATATTATAGATTGTGATTCTATTACATAAAATACCATGATTGAATCATTCACATAGTTTTCAATATATAATAGATATATAAGATAAAAAGAACAGTTTTACAATGAATCATTTTTTAATCCAAATAGCTTTCCAGATACATTTTTATTTATTTATTTATTTATTATTATTTATTTATTTGTTTGTTTTTAAGTTTTTAAATTTTTTTTATTGTGGGTAAAAATCAAATTTTTCACAATACATACCAATAGTTGTAAAATGATATATAAATACATATGCATAAATGTGCATTTGTTTACATAACTGTTATTATATATATATACGTATTTTTTTAAAGGTGCTTAGATTACCTAAATATTACTCAGAAATTACAGGGATTCAAGCAATGGCAGAAATTGTAACAGCGAGGTGGAGCTGGTGGCCACTGGACGTTTTTGGGGCAGGGAGGGGAGGGGCAGTTGAAATATAGGGGCTTTTTTGGGAGTTGGGGGTTGTCCTGAGTGGCATTGTGGTGACGGATGTGGGCCGTTTTGCATCAGCATATACCATTTATATTTAATTCAAGCATTTCTTTGATATTTTTATGTCTGTACCAATCACTCATATTTCACCTATTCTTTTCCCCTAACATCATCAAATGATCTCTATAAATATAATATTAAGCTCCTTCTAATAGTTGTCTGTGAAGCAGGTGAGGTCATCAGAAAGAAATTGTGATGCTCTAATCCTCCCCACACATCCACAGGCTTCCAAAGGCAGCACTGACCTGAGGGTCCTGACAGGGAGGCCAGACTAAATCAGTTTTGTGCTCAACCTCATGTTCCAGCACATTCTGGGAAGCAGAGCATGCCTCCAAGTGCCTCCTCCCTGCTCAGGATCTCCTTGTGGGAAACAGTTCTCTCATCAGTATGATTTGGGTAAAAGAAAAAGAGATCCTCTTCCCAGATATGCAGGCCCCAGTATGCCTATAGGACCCAGGGCAGGGGCAGGGAAACCCTTTCAGAACATGACAGTCTCCTGAAGCTTACCTGAGTATTTGTCTATCTCTGAATACAAGATGCCAGGGGAGAGGCTGAGAGATTAGCAGGATGGACAGTGTTAGGAATGTCACACAAGTGCTCCTGCTGCTCCTTATGAGGCAATGCTTGGGCTGTCATGTACTACAACCCCTTACTGGGGTTGAAGGTGCATTTTCCCAGATATTGTTGACTAAGGTTCATTGTGTTTAGCTGCCTATTTCAGAGAACTCTATCTGTGGGTTAAGTCTTTCATTCCACAGTGAATGGGGCAGGATTCTGGGTGTACATTCCGTGATGAACTTTGTCTCTTTCCACTTCTTAATGGATCCCACCAGTGCCCATAGGATATTGGTTTCATTTGCTTTTCCCATGCAGAATAACTGTTTTATTTTGTAGTGGAACTAAGGAGGTGGTTGTGGAAGCATTTTCACAATAGTTGCTGTCCCTCTCCCTAAATACCACTGAGAATGATCTATTATTTGTTTTGTTTAGTTTTGTTCTGTGTAGCTTTTTGATATATTCAATGTAATTTTGAAGAAAACACCTGAAAGACAGTATGGATGTGACCCCTGTGAGACTCACTCTAGCAACTGTATCACATAAAGTTTATCACATACAGTTTAGAAATTTATTACCAATTATTAGGTTAATCTTCTTACTAACTTATGTGTGATCTGACAACACTGGTCCCCACTAGGTTTCAGTGTAGGTCTTATTTCTCTCTTTTAACACTTCACTGTCTTGCAATTTTAGGATTTTTCTTAGCTCTGTGACATCAATTTTTTCCATGTTGAGTACACTTTGAAAATTTCTGGTTTTTCCAGATCTCTTATTTTTTGTTGTTGTAAGAATAAGAGCAAAATTGTTTTCAGCTATCTATGAGCCCACAATGAGTATTAGGTTACATGTAAATTGGAAACAACAAAAACAGGAATCAGCAGGTTAAAAGATTAAAAAATTTAGGCATATGGATATACTGAAACACTATTTATTGTTCAAATTAATGGACAACTGCTACACAGTAACATATAAATGAATTATTATATCTATGCTGATTGAAAGAATCTAAACAAGTAAAAGCCCACAAGAGATGCTTCTTCCCAGGAGGAGTAGGGCTCAGCAGCTCTCACTCAGATGTTGTTTCTGAGGATAAGTCCTGAGTGCATGTGATCAAGAGGTAGTGCTCCCTTCATTTGCTCATCCACCACACAAGGAATTGAGGCACAGTCTTTGGTGTGGCCCCCTGAGGATATCCTTGTTTAATTCATAAGGCTGATTCCAAGCAAGGAGTGGCAAACCTAGAGGATCTCCATCTCTTCTCCCTTATTCACCAAATACTCATTTCTGAGAGGGAGGTTTCTTTCAGAGTGAGATTTCCACTTTCAAACCCCAATTTTAGAGTTCTCAGAAAAGATCTTTGCTGAATTCTTTTGAACAGAGTTTGGAACAGTTTAAACCTCAGAATTTCCTCACAAACAGTGGCATTGTGGGGAAGGGAATTGGCAGAAGAATGGTGGACTAGTGAAGACAAGGTTTAGACTGAAGACCAGATTATTTACAAGTGAGGAGTGGAGAATAAGACAGCTGAGTGGAGCCCTCTTAGGTTAGAAAAAACACCCAGCATTGACCTCATAACTAACCCTCAGAATTGTTCAAACTTTTATTAGGTTGTATTGTAGAAATATTTAGATCTCATGGTATAGTTTTAACAAATAGAGCAATAGACAATAATCACTTATGTATACCAGTGAGGTATGGCCATTTGAAGAGAGGACCAACAGTACAGCTATCATGCCAGGATGACTGTGGGACTAACCAAAACTGCACCTCCCTGAGGAAACTATCAGAGACTTAACACAGTGGTGCAGTACTTCACTGAATTATTCCAGCCAGTCACTAAACATGGAAGGAGGTAAAAAAACAAGTGCAAGGGGGAAGACTGGGAGAATCTGGACTTGCTACAACATATTACCCAGACTGTCCAGTTTCCAATGTAAAATGATGAGATATACAAAGATGCATAAAGACATAACCCATATACTGGAAAAATGCATATAACAGAAACTACTTATAGGAAAGTTCATATATCATATTGAAGATTAATTATTTCAAGTAGTCATTATAAATGTTTTCATAAGTGCAAAACTTGATAAAAGAAACAAAGGAAGATATATTAGTAACACTGTACCAAATAATATCAATAAAGAGACAGGAATTATAAAAAAATCAAATGGAGATTCTGGAGGTGAAGAGAATAATAAATGAAATTTTAAGAAATATATCTAGACATGTTCAAGTATATATTTGAAATAGAATTACCAGAATTATTATAATTACTAATGAAAAGGTGACATAACAGAAATAACCATGATTGAAAAGAACACTTTGAATAATGATGTGCCAAAATGAGAATACTTAGATGAAATGAAAAAATTCCTATAAATACACAATATGATGAAAATGCTTACAAAATAAATAAATAACTCATATTAATACTCATATAACAAATGACATTTTATCAGTAATCATAACTACCCGAAAAGAAAATTCAAGGTGGCTATAACTTCTTAGATGTATTCTACATATTATTCAGAGAGGAATTAATCACAATTCTTCCCAAATTGTGATATCAATTTCTCTTCTGAATATAAGGACAATATCCTTAAATAAATACTAGACAGAAAGATCCAGTAACATATAAAAATAATTGCATGTCATAAAAATGGCATTTTTCCCCAAGGGAATCAAGATTTATTTATCTTGCATCAACAAATTAATTTAACACATTAAATCAATAGAATAAAAAGGAAAACTGAATGAACATCTCAATATACAAGGAAAAATTCCCTTAAAATTCCATATCTTTTAAATTAAATTCTATGAACACTGTACAGAAGAAACTTTCTCAAACCATTAAAGGACATTTACAAAAAATGGACCATTATCATTATTCTTTTTTTAAAGGATTGTTGTATTTTATTTAACACTAATATTTTTCATGCTTCTTATGTAATAAAATATATTACAATGATCACTTTTTAATGCTTTATTCATTGATTAAAGGAATATACATTTAACATAAACCGTACAACATCAGTCATCAGGTCAAACATTCAGATCCTTTCCTTACAGCTTCTGTCAAGTTATTTTATCTGATCACATTTATATGATAAAATCTCACCACATCTGACATTTACACACACTGTGCCAGTGGATTCACACTAGTGATATACATACAAAATCTTCATGGTATATGCTCAAGGGAGACAAAACGGTGCACATCTGTCAAAAAGTCATTTTAATATAAGAAGGTAAAACCATTTGTAAAACACATATAAAGTTTTTCCATAAATAGAATCATATCTGGATATCTGTTACATAAATTGTGTTTCCAAAGCTCACAATGGAGCAACTAGGTCTCAGCACTGGTGGGCATCCATGTTGGCTACTAACTTTATTATTGCAGACTGTACTTTAACATTAAAGGCACAACATTTGTACCACTTAAAACTGGGTCCAGGTGGAAGACACAGAGACCACTTCTTTACCATGGTTGCCATGAAAGAGTTAAATTGGTTTTTAAAGCCACTCAGATATAACAAGGTTTTAAAGCATACTTCATGGAATATTCTTCATGTGTCATAGCAGCTCATACCTGTGATAGAACAAGCTTTCAGTTTTTCTTTCTTTCCTTTACATTCACTATTCAGTGAACCAGGTGCACGTCTTTCTTTTGCTTTTTCAGAGCTCTTAGTTTGCTGACTGAGCCACAGCACATCTGTATACCACATGACAAAATTCAATCTTAACTATTTCAATCTAGCAGTATCTGGCTGGCCAGAATGTGTTGGCCCCTGCCAGCATGCAGGCACTTCTTCACTTAAGTCTACTCTTTGGCAGCTGACACATGTGCTGACAGAGAAAAACCAGTGACTTTTTGCTAGGGATTTCATTGCTAATGTTTGCTTGAAAGCATATGGGTTTGCAACTTTGTGTTATGGTTTTCTTTTACAAGGTTTTACCCTGGATTGCAGTTTCTTCCTCCACCATTTGAAATCTGGGCTAAAAAACTAACTTGACTGCATAGTGCAATTGATGAATAAAATTAAGTCAGAAACAGTTTTTAAAAATCCAACAATTTGAGTTTTCATGTTTATGTAAATGCGCTTTTAAGAATAGGATTAAGAAATAATCTCTAACCTTGTACTATACAAAATTCAGAAAGGTAACTGGATATATCAACTACTGTTTGTGTAATGAAAGTTAAAGTCTTGGCTTTTCTGATAAAGAGAACTCATTTGGGATCAAATTATCATTGTTTCTTCCATTTCAAATCAAAATTAATGAAATGCTGTGAGAATTCCTGAATGCAATGCACTGCATGCAAATCCACCAGGCTGTGGATATAAATCTATATATGCATAAAAATATGTGAATAAACTCTGAACTCAGATACACAAATAGTGAAAACATCAAAACAGCAGAGTAACTCAGTGAAGAACAAAGTTAACCTGCAACCTCTGATACCCTTTGATTTATCTCCCTAATGTTTGGTAACAAGTCCATTAACGTATACATTGTCACTTTGAACTTCTAAACTAATACCCAACTACATGCTTTGGTCAAGAATTAGAATATACATATATAATTCTATAAAGCTAAAACTGATTAAACACAGCACAAAGGAATTAATTCACACTACTGAAAATAAAAAACATGATAGGACCCTACTTGCATATGTAATCACAGGAATTGTACTCAATTTTAAAACTTTTTTTTTCTGTATATATTGTATGTGTTTTGTTCCTCAGTTACTCCTAGCTGCCTATTTTTGATGAATTTTTGTAAGTAACGTTTTGGTCCACTTCTTTCCTTTTCTTGGTGTACTTTATTTACTTAGTGGCTGTATTTGTGATTTCAATTTTCATTGTAAATTAGTAGTAACCTAATTCAAATAACAGCATGTTTTTTTCAGTAATATGCACATGGTCTAGTCTACATATATCTGTTCCTCCCACATTAATGCTATAATGTTATAGTCTCAGAGTTCAATTTTATATATTGTGTCCCATTTACGTAGAATTTAATTCTTGTTTTACACATTTGATTTTTTATTTTTAACAAATCAATTTTATTGTTACATATTAATAAAGCATAAATCAATCCACCATGTACAATCAGTGTTATTTGGTATAATCACCTATTTGTGCATTCATCACTTCAATCATTTTTTATAGTATTTTCATTATTTCATGAATAATAATAATAAAAACCAAAAGCCAAACAAACAAAATTCATCACGTCTGAATCTCTCTCAGCTTCCCCTGCCGTACATAGCTTCTATTCTGTTTCTTTCTCTCTTGTTTATTTGTATTTATATTTTGTAAAAACAGTCTTATATAGGCAACATCACTCTTATTTTTATTTTACATTTTACATGTTACATTTTCAGCTTTCTTTTTAGTAATATACACATCCTTAGACTTTCCCTTTCAAGCACTGTCATACCCATATAAAAGGTCTGCTAGTTACCATAAGGTACTCTTACCATTTCCATTCTTTTGAAACAATTTATAAACAACCTTTTAACTAATTCTGCTCAGATTAAATCTTAGGTTTCCATTCTCTAACCACATTTCATTTTCTGGTGACTTATATTCTAATTATTTACTCCATGAGCTTACATAATATGTTTAATTTATAATAGCACAAAAATACAGTATTTGTCCTTTTGTGTATGGCTTGTTTCATGCAACATAATGTTCTCCAAGTTCATCTATGTTTTCATGTGCTTCACCACTTCATTACTTCTTACCGCAGCATAATATTCCATCGAATGTATACACTACAATTTGTTCATCCATTCATCAATGATGGACACCTGGGTTGTTTCCAACCTTTGTTAATCATGAATAAGGCTGCTTTGCACATCAATGTGTAAATGTTTATTTATGTCATTGCTCCCAGTTCTTCTGGCTCTATACCTAGTAATGGTATTGCCAGGTCACATGGCAAGTCTATATTCAACTTCCTTAGTAACTGCCAAACAGTCCTCCACAGTGGCTGTACCATTACACATTCCCAATGGTGAATAAGCTTTCTCATCTCCCCACAGCTTCTCCAACAATTACAGTTTTCCAACATTTTAATACTGGTCAGTCTAATAGGTGTGAAATGATATCTCATTATAGTTTTAATTTGCATTTTCCTAATTGCAAGTGATGAGTTTTTTTTTCATGTATTTCTTCACCATTTGCATTTCTTCTTTTGCAATTGTCTTTTCAATTCTTTTGCCCATTTTTTTAATTGGGTAGTTTGTCTTTTTATTTTTGAGTTGTATCATCTCTTTATATATCATACATATTGAATCCTTATCAGTTATGTGATTGCCAAATATTTTCTCACTTTGAGTCAGCTGCCTTTTCACCCTTTTGACAGAGTCCATTGATGTACAAAGGTGATTGATTTTGAGGAGGTCCCATTTAGCTCTTTTTTCTTTTGTTGCTTGTGCTTTGGGTTCAGGTTTAAAAAACTGCCACCTACCAAAAGATCTTGAAGATGTTTTCCTACATTTTCTTCTAGGAGTTTTATGATTGTTGCTTTTATATTCAAGTCCTTGATCTGGTTTGAGTTAATTTTTGTATAAAATGTGAGATATGGGTCCTCTTTCTTTCTTTTGGATAAGGCTAAACAGTTCTCCCAGCACCATTTGTTAAATAGATTGCACTGGCCCTGCTGAATGGACTTAAGAGCCTTGTCAAAAATCATTTGACTGTAGATGTGAGGGTCTATTTATGAGTTCCCAATTCAGTTTCCTTGGTCAATCTGTCTGTCTTTATGCCAATACCATGCTGTTTTTAGCACTGTAACTAAGTAATATGCTTTATAATCATGATATCAGAGTCCTCAAATACCTTTCTTCTATTTTAAGTCATTTTTGGCTATTTTGGCTATTCCTTCCAAGGAAATTTGATTATTAGCTTTTCCATTTCTGAAAAACAGACTGTTGGGAGTTTTATTGGAATTGCATTGAATCTGTAAATCACTTGGGGGTAGAATTAATATATTAACAATATTAATTCTTACAATCCATGAACATGGGATATCTTTCCATTTATTTAAGTTTTCTTTATTTTATAGCAATATTTTGTAGTTTGCTGAATACAGGACCTTTGTGACTTTGGTTAAGTTTACTCCTAAATATTTCAATTTTTAGTCATTATTATAAATGGAATTTTTTTCTGATTTTCTCCTCAGATGGCACATCAGTAGTGTATAGAAACACTGTTAATTTTTGCATATTACTATTGTATCCTGCCATTTGCTGAACTCATTTATTAATTCTAGCAGTTTTGTTGTGGATTTTTCAGGATTTCCTAAATATAGGACCATATCATCAGTGAATAGTGAAAGATTTCATTCTTTGTTTTGTATTTGGCTGCTTTTTGTTTCTTTATCTAGCCTAATTGCTCTAGCTAGAACTTTTAGCATAATGTCAAATAAAAAAGGTGACAGAGGACATCCTTGTCTGGTCCCTAAATTCAGCAGAAAGCTTTCAGTCTTTCATCATTGAGGTCATTGCTACCTGTAGGTTTTTCATACATGCACATTACCATATTGGGAAACATTCCTTCTTTTCCTAAATTTTGGAGTGTTTTTTATCAAGAATTGGTGCTGTATTTTGTCAAATGACTCTTCTGCACCAATTGAGAGAATAGTGTTATATTTTCTTCAATTTATCAATATGTTTTATTATAGTATTACACTAATTGATTTTATCATGTTCATTCACCCTTGCACCCACTTGAACATTGTATTGCTGATGCAGAGTACCAGAAATCTGTTGGCTTTTATAAAAAATGTATTTATGTAGTGTAAAAGCTTACAGTAACAACACCTTAGAGTCCAACTCAAGGCAACATAAGAGGTACTTTCTCACCCAATTCATTGGCAATGTGTTGAAAAAAGGTGGCGGGTGATCTCTGTGAGGGTTCAACCTTCGTCTCTCTCAGCTACAGGCTGGCAAAGGGCTTGTTTTTTTCTGGGCTCAGCTGCAAACTTTCAGGCAAATGACTCATCTCTCTTCCCAAGGCTGTAGGATCAAAGTTCTCTCTGCTGCTGTGTTGATGGAGCTCTCTCTTCCTGCATATCTTCCTCTGTGTCTTCTTGAGTGAGTGCCCATTTTTATTAGCTCACGAAGGGACTGGGGACTTAATCTGACTTACATCCTACTGATGCAGTAAAATCAAAAGCCCTAACCTTAACATAATTTAATCAAAGACATCTCAGCTGAATCTAACACAAGTAAAGGGTATCACACCCATAGGAACAGATCATTATACAAATGTACTCCTTGTCTTTTGGGGAGTTCATAAATAATTACAAACTGCCACAATTGTGGTGTACAATTCTTTTAATGTGCTTTTTGATTCAGTTTGAAAGTATTTTGTTGAGGATTTTTGCTTCTATATTCATTAAGAGATTTTCGTCTGTAATTTCCTTTTTTCATTGTATCTTTATCAGGTTTTGGTATTAGTGTGATGTTGGCTTCACAGAATGAGCTTGGTAGCATTCTTTTCTGTTCAATATTTTGGAAGACATTGAGGAAGATTGATATTAGATCATCTTTGAATAATTGGCAGAATTCAATTGTGAAGCCATCCGGTCCCAGGATTTTCATCTTTGGGACACTTTTGATGACTGTTTCAATCTCTTCACTTGTGATTAGTTTATTGAGCTCTTTTATTTTTTCTAGGTTCAGAGCAAGTAGTTCAGGTGTTTCTAGAAATTTCTCCATCTCACTTATATTGTCTATTTTTTTGGCATTCAGTCGATCATAACGTCCTCTTATGATCTCCATTGTTTCTGCAAGATTAATGGTAATGTCCCCTCTCTCATTTATATTTTTAATTTTAATTTTTAAAGAAGCTTTAGACTCCTGAGGGCTCTAGAGACATCCAGACACTATATGGAGGAGACACAAGTTCAAAAATTTGGCACCCTGTCAGTGGGTCTTACCCTGAAGTTTATTCTTCCCAGCGTAACAGACTTAGACTCATTTATAGTCTCCCTACACATGGCTCTTCTGCCTCCTTTATTTGAACCTATAATTAGACTATACTTGTTAAATATATGGCCCAGAGACTTAAATCTTTGGTCCATTCACATGCCAGTTGAGGCCTCTCTCATTCTGATTTGATTTGGTTCCATCTTCTCTCTCTCTCTCTCTCTCTCTCACTCTTCTTTTCATTCAGGCTAGACAAGTGTTTGAAAAATTTGTTGATCTTCTCAAAGAACCGACCTTTTTGTTGTTGTTGTTGATTCTCTCTAATTTTTTTTGTTCAATCTTTACTATGTCTTTCCTTTGCTTGGTTTGAGATTAGTTTGCTGTTCTTTCTCTTGTTCTTCCAGGTCTGCAGTTAGAACTTCAATTTTATCTCTTTCTTTTTACAGGTAAGCATTGAGGGCTATAAATTTCTCTCTCAGAACTGTCTTTGATGTTTCCCCTAGGGTTTGATATGTTGTGTTCTCATTTTCATTCGTTTCAAGATATTTGCATAATTCTTTTGCAATTTCTTCTTTGACCCACTAATTATCTAAGAGTGTGATGTTTAATTTTCATAAATTTATGAATTTTCCATTTTCAGCCCACTACTGATTTCCAGCTTCATTCTGTTATGATCAGAGAAAGTGTTTTGCATAATTTCAATCTGTTTAAATTTAATGAGACTTGTCATATGACCCAGAATATGTTCTATCGTGGAGAAGGATCCACGAGCACTTGAAGAGAATGTATATCCTGGGTCCAATGCTCTATAGTTGTTTGTAAGGACCAGTTCCTTTATCACATTATTAAGCTCTCTGTTTCTTTATTTATTCTCTGTCCATATATTATTTCCAGTACTGAAAGTGGTATAATGACCTCAACAACTATTATTGTACAGACACTGATTACTTTCTTCAGTTTTGCTAGTGTGTGCCTTATATATTTTTGGGTACTCATGTTAGATGCATAAATATTTAGTATAGTTTTTTTTTCTTTGTGAATTAACCATTTTATTAATATAAAATTAACTTCTTTGTCACTTATAACAGTTTTGCATTTGAAATCTATTTTTTCTTATTTTGGTATCTCTACTCTAACTTTTTTTTGGTTACTATTTGCATGGAATACCTTTTTCCAACCTTTCACTTTTAACCTTCTTTTGCCCTTATGTTTGAGGTGAGTCTCTTGTAGACAAAATATAGATAGCTCACATTTTTAAAAATCCATTCTCTTGGGCTATGTCTTTTGATTTGGGATTTCAAGTCATTAACATTCAATGTTATTGCTGTATAGGCATTACTTACTTCAACCATTTTCTTCCTTGTCTTTCTGTTGTCATATTGTAGTATCGTCTGTCTTTTTACCCTTTAATTTACCCTACCTAATATTCTTCATTCTACAATCTTATCCAAGTCTCTCACCCTTATGTTTTTCTTTTCAGGTGCAGTACTTACTCCCTTTAGAAACTCTTGTAAAGCTGGTCTTTTGGTAACATATTCTGTCAATTTTTGGCTGTTTGTGAAACTTTGAACTCATCCTCATTTTTGAAGGACAGTTTTTCTGGATCCTGAAATCTTGGCTGGCAGTTTATTCTCTTCCAGTACCTTAAATACATCATTCCACTTTCTTCTCACCTCCATGGTTCTGATGAAAGGTCAGCACTTAATATTATCGAGGTCCCTTGTATGTGATGCTTTGTTAACTTGCTGATTTCAGAATCTTCTCTTTACCTCTGATATTTGTCATTCTGAACAGTTGGTGTCTTGGGGTAGGTCTTTTCAGATATATTGTTTGTGGTGTATTGTACTTCTTGGGTATTGTTATAGAGTCTTTCTTAAGGGTTGGGAAGTTTTTGGTCATTATTACTTCAAATATTCTTTCTGTCCCTTCCTATTCTCTTCTACTTCTGGGACACTAATAATGCATACGTTTGTGCACTTTATCTTGTCATTCAATTCCCTGAGACTCTGCTCCGTTTTTTTCATTCTCTTCTCTTCTTGCTCTCCTGTCTTTTCCATTTCAGATTTTCTGTCTTCAAAATCACTAATTCTATGTTTGAGTAATTCAAATCTGCTCTTATGTGCTTCTAAAGTATTTTTAATCTCATCCATCATGTCTTTTGTTACCATAAGTTCTGTTACTTTTCTTTTGTGGTTTTCAAATTGTTCTTTATGCTCACCCAGTGCCTTTGTAGTATCCTTTATCTCTTTAATTATATTTTCTTTAAATTCTTTGAATTGATTTAAGAGAGGTGTGTGATTATCACTGATTAATTGTATTAAATCCTGTATCTCTTCAGGATATTTGATTTGTTCCTTTGGTAGGGCATTTCTTCCTATTTCCTAGGATGGCTTATAATTTTTTACTGATGTCTAGGTATCTGAATAAGTTGGTTAATTTACTCTGATGGCTAATGTCTCTCTTGCCTATTTTTTTCAAACCCCTTCCTTTATATTTGGTTTAACTTATTCTAAGTCATTAAAATTGCCCTTCTTAAGTGATCAAAGTTTGTCCAGGGACTCAATAATATTGCACAGATTTTCTCCCAGGAGTTATGATACAGAGAGAACAAAAAGCAGGGTTTTTTCATGCAATTTCCACACTAGCCAGCAGATAACGATTGTTGGCACACCTTTCTACCAAGGTGTTTCAGTCTCACATTCCTGAGGGGAGCCCTTCCTGGATGTTGCAGGCATTTTGTAACTCATATTTGTTGTTTTGGGTTATTCATCTCTCTCTCCCTCAACCTTCTGGGAATTATATAGCATTGTCCTGGTCTCCTGACCCCCAAAGCAGGTCCCATGGAATGCTTTTGGCCTTCTCCATTTTTATGAGAGAGTTGAGCGCTGCCTAGCTAGCCTAATGCCATCTTTCCAGAAGCCCTCCCTTTCATTCTTGAAGTATAATTTTAACAGATGTCAATTATTAGTTAAGCTTTTTTTTTTTTTCTTAAAGAACTTGAGGTATTTCATCCTATTGCCTTTTGGATTTCATGGTTTCTGATGAGATATAAGCTGCTTATCTTATTGGGAATCCTTGTACGTGACAAGTTGCTTCTCTCCTTTTGTTTTCAC
>JAQZBX010077930.1:0-14198 GCA_029593785.1 Cabassous unicinctus
TGAATTTATCAGTTTTAGTGAATAATAGATTCCTAGAAGAGATATTTCCCTACACCTATATTCTTTTTCTGAAATTTTTATACTTTAATTTTATATTCTGTCTATATTTGTGTTTACTAACATGTATATTTAGAATTATCAGAACAAATACATCAAAACAAATGCATAGAAAGCTTTTTAATATGAATCTGTAAAATTATTTACTCATCTAATAATGATTGATGTGTATTGTATTTTTATTGAGATGTCAAAGAGCTCTTGATCCTGAAAATTGATGAAATAGAAGTAGAAAAATAAGATAAGAGCATAGAAAGCATATTTGTAACTTCATTTTCATTTTATTTTGTGTTAGTAAAAAGAAAGATTGTGAAACTTTAGATCAAGGACTGCTAATGCCCCTATGTGGGCCAGAGCTGTGCATAAATGAATAAAGTTGGCTGAGAGTAAGAAGATATAGAGATTTTATCTGGGGGGAGAGAGTGTTAAACTACGGCTTCCAAACCCCATTTAAATGGGTGAGCTACATTCACTTTTTCCAGTGTGACAAGAACACAGTGTGGCAAGTCTTTCCATGTTTCCAAAGAATTTACAAGTCCCCATCTATGTGAAATCTTCTAATTTTTAAATTCTGGCAACAAATTAAAACCATTGGAAATGAAATGTGCTAACACTTTATAACTTCTGCTTTATGTTTTAAAAGTTTATGCATGGAAAGACAAGGTAGATAATATTGTATATACATTTGATAATGAAAATGAATATGTTTCTATCAAAGCTAGCAGGAGAATCTCTCCAGTTTGACTAGTTGTTTAAAAGCCTAAAGATTGATCTTAGGGATTTTAATTTGTGTTAAAAAGTTAATATCAGTTTTTATTTTCATGAAGGATCTAAATTGTTCAGGTAGTTATTACATCTAAGCCAGGTGATACCATCAAATTCAGATTAAAGAATAAGCTTCGATAAAATACAGTGATTATTTATTTATACTTCTTGCACATATATTTCTTTCACTCTATTTATGTCATCTTAAATCTGACATGATTGTTTACTCACAGAATATTATTTAGAATCTTATTAGGCTAGCAGCTTTTGTACTTTCACTGGTATAAATTGAGTTCTCCCATGTCATTGTTGACAAAGAATTGAGAATTGTTTTGTTTTGATACCTTAGCATTTTTATCTTTGAAATTCAATTCTATTGCTGGGGCTATTTTTTGATGAGCCAGTCTCCAAGAGAAGAATGCCTTAAGAATCATGGAGATGAATGCTTAAAAAAGCAGTGGCTACTTTTATTATTATTATGTTTTAAGCAGTACCAGGGATTGAACCTAGGACTTCAAACATGGAAAGCAGGCACTCCATCACTGAGCTACATTTGCTACCCCTGTGGCTACTTTTACATTTTTAATATATTGGTTGAATAAGCGTTGGTTGTTTGATCTATGTTGTGCTGATTTATAAGAAATTCAGGTTAGTTGTAAAATCTGAGCCTCTCTTTTAACTAAAATACACAATTGATAGAATGCCATTGGCTTAACCGTGTTTTTTATTCCTTTTGCTCCTGTTAAATAAAATAAAGTAGTTACCTACAAAGGTATTATGGGAGCAATCCCCTTTTCTGAGATGTGACAAGGATTTTCTAAAGAGTTAAAAAGAAAACTGGAGGCTGTCTTAAAAAGTGAAATATACCCAGCAAAAGTTGCAGTTTAAATAGCATTGAAGTATAAGCTGGTTTCTGTGCAGAGGAGATAACCTATCAGAAACAGATAGGTATGCAATAATAACCAATCTATGGTCATTTATTGCATTGTAAGACCCTCCTTTGTAACATAGACTATAAATGTCAACTAATTTTTGTAAAAACCCTTATGAAAATCCTCTAGTTGCCTTTTTAAGCTAATATAACTTAACAACCACTAAGGTTCTCAAGCATTTTCTCTTCCAATAATTCCATTGTTTGGATTATTGATTATTATTCTTTTGATGCCCCTTTAAGCTGCATGAAAAAGCTTGAACAACAGGTGACTTCTATATATTCCTTAAATGTTGGCAATTTCACTTCTTTGGCTTATAGTAGTCAAAAAGGATTGCTATATTGAACCAATCCTGGTTAGAAATTCCATCTCTTTGTGTGCTTCTAGGAAAACATGGTAACTATTCTTTCTACTTAGCTTAATCAGTTTGATAGATGCCATCATTACCTTGATCTTAAACATCTGAATTATAGTGTAACCAAGTAATCACCTTCTCTGTGGGGACCATATGCCTTTTCATAAGGTTGGAAGACAAGCCCAGCAGTTCCACTGCCAAGCATTGAGTCTGGCTCATTTTTTAAGCATGGCAACTACATGGCCAGTCTCTAGCATCCCTGGATATAGATGCCCACCAGCCCAGTGGACATGTAAAGCACAAAGTAGGCACTTAATACATGTTTAAATGGATAAGCAGTGCATATATTAAGTGATAATGACATGTAAAACATCATGCCATGTATTCTGGGGTAATGCCAAGATACAACACAGTCCCTATCTTCATGAGATGTTCATTCCAGTGGGACATAGAGCAAATGCCTATGTGATTTCTGATTCAGATTTCCAAATGTGTTTTGACTCTCAGGTTTTCTTTTTGCTTTTAATTGTGTACCAATCTAAAAAAAATGTCTACCATTTGTATAAAAAGTACTGTGTGAGTGTGTGTATATATGGTCAGAAGTGGATGGGGACATTGCTTTGTATATATTTAAAATGTAATGAGTATTAACTTTTAAAATTAATCATAGAAACAAATAAGTTTGGTATAATGCATATATAAATCCAGATTTTCTGACTCTTCTTGAGAACCCAGATGCTGTGGTAGAACTGGAAACATGTCCAACTGGCAGCTGTGTGCTGCTGCCAATTGTAGATTTTAGGAAATGTTTCCTGATGAGGTAATTCATGCACTAAGTATTGAGACTCAGCTGCCCAAATAAGGAAATGGCAGGCTATGGGAAATCATGATGTGTACCATGATTGGCTTGTATGAAATGCAGGGTACAAGTTGGCAAGTGGTAATGAGGCTGAAGTGTGCAACAGGGGTGCCCTGATCACAAGAATTTCTGTGTGCTATGAAGAAGAGCCTGTGTTTAAATTTGGAAAAACTGTGGTGGTGGGGAGAGGGCCTTTGTGTAGTGAAGAGTTATTCTTACCCATGATGTGATTTATGATGGAGGCTTGGACTCAGACAATATAAATTCTGCCTCTGGAAAGGCCTGTACACTAAAGGTATCAGCCCAACTTCCAAGAGAAACTGGAGACCAAAGGACAAGCAGCAGTGTGTTATTAAGCAATTAGGACTACAAAGGCTCAGGCACACTTCCCCTTTTGGCAATATTCCATGAATATTCTCACACTTCTGTTTTGGGAAAGGATTCCTTGTGGATCTCACGTAAGAAGTTACACATTTATTACTTCATGAGGCTATGCCTTATCCACTTATTCAACTGGATCATTTAATCTGTATCTTTCCCTGTTATAAAGCATAAACATGTATATAACCTGTTGCAGTGAGTTCTTTATCTCCTTCTAGTGAATTATCACACCAGAGGATGGTTTTGGGAACCCCCCTGTGTTAGATTGAATAATTTTCCTCACAAAAACAAGTTCAAGTCCAAACCACCATTTCTGTGCATGCACAATCATTTGGAAATAAGGTCTGTGAAGTTTTTTAGTTCAGATGAGGCCATGCTGAATCATGTTGAAACTTATCCCAATATAGCTGGAGACCTTATAAGCACTTATAATCCACAGTTAGTGGCAATGCTTCAATATGTGCTCATCAATTGTAACAAATGTACCACACTAATGAAGGATGTTGTTAATGTGGGTAAGTGTGGGACGGGGAAGGGTTAAATTATATGGGAGTGTCATATTTTTATGTGACATCTATGTGGTCTCAAGTTTCTTTAAAATAAATAAATAAATAAATGTTTAAAAATGAACACTATGGAATTTTACATCCGAATGTGGTTAAAAGGCAAAATTTTAGGTTGTATATATGGTACTAAAATAAAAACAATAAACAAATAAACAAAAAAAAATGGGCACAGTAATAATAGAGTGCAGAGAAGGAAACAAAGGAAGACTTTTCCATGTGGTGGAGGAAAGGATTGATTACCTGCAAGCTACCACCTCCAGAACACACAGGTTACAGGAAAAGTATGGCCAGACTTTACCTTGATTTTGGACTTTCACTTTCCAAATCTGTGAGAAAACAAAATCCTGTCATTTAAGCCAACCAGCCTGTGGCATTTTGGTTTAGCAGACAAGACCACCTAAGAAAATCCTGAGCTTCCGCTGGTTTCAGAAGTGAGGGGAGGTCTGATAGGCACCATTCTTACAAATTTTTCTCTTATCTTAATACTCATAGTGTTGAAGGATGTTAAACCTAACCATCATTGGGTTACATTTTGGAAAGATTATTTTGGCAGAGGTATGGAGGAAGTATTGCAAGTATAACAGTGACATTTTGTTTGTAGTAATTCAGGCAAGAATAGTGAGGAGTTGAACTGGGGCAATGCCAGAGACATTAATGAAGCAGAACCAAGGGGTGGGTTATCAATTCACAGGTGAAAGACAGCAGAAAAGGGCTGGGTTACTCCCCAGTTTCTGCAACTAAGACTGTGGTAAGTGCTAAAGAGGCTTTAGATTAAAGGAATGATTAAGGTATCCAGGATATCAATGATGTTTCTGAGTGGAAACTGCAAAAATGTTGAAAGATTACATTTGATACAGAAATTCTGAAAGAGATCCAGAAATACAAGGTAAATTCCTCATATAAAGTCTACTCCTGGTAATTACCTCATCTTCCCCATTCCAGGCACCAGTGGTGTTTCAGTGATTTACCAGTCTGTTAGTCAACCAAAGGGGTATTAATGCAAAGTACCAGAACACTGTTGCCTTTTATAAGGGTATTTATTTGGGGTAGAAGATTACATTTACCAGGCCCTAAAGAGTACAACTCAAGTTGCCATAAGAGGTACTTTCTCACCCAAAGTCTGTTGACACAAGTTGACACAAGATGACATCAATGTCTGCAAGTGTTCAGCCTTCCTCTTTCCTCTTAAGTCTCCATGGTCACAGTTTCTTCAGAGATCAGCTAAAGGCTGGCATAAGGCTCTTCTCTCTCAACAGAGCTTGTTTCTTTCTGGGCTCAGCTGTTTTCTGTCCAAAAGGTCAGCTGTAAACTCTCAGGCTCATATACTTTCCAAGGATCATGTTTATATAAAACTCTCTCTTCCTGTGTATCTGCTTCTGTGTGTCCACATCCTTGTGAGAGTCTGTTTTATCAGCCCACAAAGAGGGCGGGAACTCAATGCTGAGTCATACTCTAATGACATTGTTGAATCAAAGCCCTAATCTTAACATACTTTAATCAAAGGCATCTCAGCTGAATCTAATATGATGAAAGGGTATCATGCCCAGAGGAGCAGGCCAGTTTGCAAACATAATCAAATATCTCCTTTTTGAAATTCGTAAATAATATCAAACTGCCACAACCAGAGAAAATTCCCTCTCTGTAGAACATAGCATGGGACAAGTGGAATTGCAGGCACAGAAAAGGAATCCTTGTGGCTTAAAAGACAAAGAAGAGCTAAGTGAAGTCATTGAAATCATATTTCTTTAGTGAATGGATTTCCTTGGATCTGTATTTATCCTCTACAGTTTAATTTGACATGACTAAAGTCTTTTTTGCCTTCCCAAGCAGCCAATAGGTTGCTGTCCCTAAAGGACTACCTTGTGTTTCAAGTCCTAAATAGCAACCCTGGCATGTCAACAAATGAGGCATCCCTAGCAACACTGCTGTCCAAAAGGAGAGATAGGTTGCCATTCTCTCCTGTGCTTCTTAGATTGGAGGTGGGAAGAGAATGAACAGCCTGGAGCTTCGGTTACACTGTATTCCTTGGAAATTCACTATAGCAGTTTTGGTTCTTTCTCAAGGTTGTTTATTTGAAGGTAGGAAGCAAACTTACAGTGCCTCTGTGCCTGTTACAATAGTTTGGTAACATCTGCTATTTGAATCTAAGTTGAAAATATTTACCTTTTAAAGATTGGTAGACAGCTATCAATTTAGCCATGCTTTTGCTACAGACTTAATCCATCATCTAAGAAACATTTAAGTACTATCTAACCCAATGTTACTAAATAATATTAAGCTAGCAGTTATTAAATATTTATGTAACAAACACCTGGCACCCATAAATCATCTCATAAATCCAAATAGGTAAGTATAGTTATTTTCAATTTACTGATAAAGGAATAGAGGCTTAGATACTACTTACCCAAGTACATACAGCTAGTAAGTGGCAGAGCCAGGATTGTAACTCAGAGAGTTTAAGCATTATGCTACATCACTTTCAGGGTTTGAAAAACCCTTTTTCTAGTGACTGATAAATTTGTACCTACAAACTTGGTTTAATGTCTACACTTTCTATTTAGTAAAACTGAGTATGCAGTGAGAATGCCTTTATGATGATAAAGGTTATATTGAAGGCAGGGCTGAGAGGGTGGCATGATGCAGACAGAGAAGAAGTAATCATCTGTATTAGTCAGGATTCTCTAGGGAAACGGAATCAACATTAGATATCTGTAAATAGTATAAGATTTTATAAGAGTATCTCACATGACTGTGGGGATGCACAAGTCCAGGTTCCACAGGAAAGCTGCAAACTTTGATGAGATTCTGGGATACATTGGCTGTCCAAAAATGAGCTGGGAATTCTATCTGAAAGCTAAAATCATTTCCCCTTTTAAGGCATTCAAATGATTGGATAAAGTATCAATCATTGCTGGTGACAGTCTCCCTGGTTGATGGAGAAGTTGTCAGCCATCTATGCAGTAAAATCCCTTATGACTAAAGTCCATAAATGTCCTTGTATTATAATTAGCCCATTGCTTGCTTGACCAAACAACTGGGCCCATTTACCTGACTGAGTTGACACATTAAACTAACCATCACATCATCCAAGCTGATATAATACTGAATTATTCAAAGTGAACTCGTAATTGATGCCAAGTAAAAGCACTATGCAATCATTAAAAAATGTCATTATTGAAGAAGTGAAACCTTAAAATAAACCAATCAATGGAATTACCAATATTTAAAGTTTTAAAAATCTAAGATTTTACTGTAATGATCCAAATTTCTATCTTCTCTTAAAACTTAAATCTAACCACAATAAGCTCACGTAGCAGCTGTCTATTTCAGATAAAGCATGAGCTCCAGTTTGACTAATGCAACCACCATGTCCAGTCGATTTCATTAATTTACATAACCATTGATTTATTCTTTGAAAGATGTCCGTATTTCTATAATAATTCAAAAGTGATGCAAACATAAAAAAAAAACAACAAAGAATATCTGCCTTATCACAGAGATAAGAACACAGAGTTTGAGAAGTTCCTCACTCTCACGAGCTAAGTGACTTTAGAAGCTGCCATAAATGCCGTAAGACAAAGAAGTGGAACAGATTCTCCAGGCATTTGCTGCTCAAATTATGGTCCTTGAATGAGTTGCATGAGCATTATCCAGGAGAATGGTAGAAATGCAATATCTTATAGCCTATCGAGATGTACAAAATCAGGATTCACATTTTAACAAATTCCCTGGGGACTCATGTGTGCACATTATATTTGGAGAAGCACTGCCTAGCCCTTGGTACCTAGTGGATAAAACACCAATGGTTCTTACTGTGGCAGGGGATAGGGAGGCTGGAATGAATTCTAGGTGAATTTTCTCCCCATTCTTCAATTGATTAGCATAGGAAAACTGTGAAACTTGAGGCAATTTCATTGTTAAGGAGTGCGTCCTCACTTATTGAGGAGAGTGAAACTCTACCCTTGGGGAATATGAGCAGTTAAATAT
Organism: Cabassous unicinctus; assembly: GCA_029593785.1. Classification (NCBI taxonomy): domain Eukaryota; kingdom Metazoa; phylum Chordata; class Mammalia; order Cingulata; family Chlamyphoridae; genus Cabassous; species Cabassous unicinctus. The sequence continues at coordinate 7,903 of JAQZBX010077930.1, forward strand.
AATAGCTTAGGACTGATGAACCAAAGCTGATATGAATCAAGGTGATGGGAGTTAAAAAGAGATATCTTCTGAAAAGATTTTGAAATGCTGCGAATATAGCTGCTCTTAGCATGCAGATAGTTTTCATCTGGTTGCCACCTGCAGGCTTCCTCTGATATACTACAAAGCACATCTTTGATATTTTCTGGAAAAAGGACCAGGAAGATACCATATTGTATCACTATCCATTCTGAACCAGCTCAGTTATCACCACTGTCATAGGTCTGATTCTATGGTTGCAGTTACCATAGAGATATAACAATGTTTGCTTGAAGCTTATCCTTAAGAAAAGAAAACAAAAATGAAACAAAACCAACGCCAAAAGCTAACCTATAGCAAGAGCAATATGAAGGCACAAAAACCAACCAGACAGTAATGGAAGGAGATTTGTTCCTTGAAATATGGAACCAATCCTGGTGGATCCACATATCTATGGACTTCCCATAAGCAAAATGTTCTCAAAATTTGGTGTCCATTAGAATCTTTCAAGCTCTTGTTAAAATGGATTGTTGGACTTCAACCTCCTTTCTTATTCACTGGGTCTAGAGTGGGAAGCAAAAATTTATGTGTCTAACAAGTTCCTAAGTGATGATAATGCTATTAATCCTGGGATGACACTTTGAAAATCATTGATATAAGTGACTTGCAAGGTCAGCTTGTACAGGGTAGGGCTGGTTGAGAGGTAAGAAAGCCAAAGGTTTTGGCCTGAGGGTTCAAATAAGGAGTTTGCACTGAAATGGCTGGAAGTTGAAGGAAAAATTCCTAAAAAGAGAGAGCCACATTAGGGGAGGACCCACATTGCACATGTGTATGTGAGAGTATAAGAGTCAAAGGAGAAAACAATAGCTGGAAGCAAAATGAAAAGAGCAAAGATTTCAGCATTTGCTCCTTACAAGGTAGAGAGATTTTAGAGATGAATGTCTAACCATGTTAGACAGGATTCATTAATGTGTTATTTTTCCAAAGGGGTGCTGATGCAAAATATCAGAAATGTGGTGGATTTTATAAAGGATATTTATTTGTGGTAAAAGCTCACAGTTCCAAGGTAGTGTGAAGGCCAACTCAAGGAACCCTAAGAGGGGCTTTCTCACCCAAGTCAGTTGCATATGTTGAAGCAAGATGGTGGGTGATCTCTGCCTAGTCTCTGCCTTCCCCTCTGGACCTCCTATCTCAGGCTCAACTGGACTGCCTTTCTTCCCTAATTCAGCTGCAAGCTATCAGGCATATATGGCTCATCTCTCCCTGCAGCCTCAGTGACTTGAGCCTGTCCTTTCTGTCACATTGCAGGATAAAAAATGGAAGACTCTCTTTTTTGAGTGTTTCCATTTTTATCAGACACAGCAAGAGGGCAGAGACTCAACTTGAGTCACACTGCACTGAAGTAGTCCAGTTGAAAAAGGTCTCATACCCACAAGAGTCAACCAACCCACAAACATAATCTTTCACTTCAATGAGATCCATAAAATAATTTCAAATTGCCACAGTGAACAGCTTAGGTTTTTCTATTATAATAAAGTAAGCGGTGTGCTATAATAGCAAAGACTATGTCCCAAACTAAATCATTCAATCTAAGACCAAGGGTAAAACTAAAATAACCCTTTCTTAACAAAACCAACAATTTTACTGCATATATAAAAGAAACTCTCTACAGTGAAAGATAAAAGAGTCTATTCTCTACAGCTTCTTATTAAAAATATTCAGTATGCAAAAATCACTATATAGTGAAGAAACAGGAAAATGTGACCAACAAGCAAAAGAAAAAACATTCAGTCTAAATAAACACACAAACAACCTAGATATCAAAATTAGCAAAGACTTCAACAAATGTATGACAACTCTTTATTTATTCATTTATTTTTTGTCATATATATGTATGTATCTTTATTTTATACATTATAGATTTGCCATTAGTTAAAGATTAAAATGATGTGAAATACTTTAGGTCATGTCAGTATACATGATCAGTTTTGTCATTTTACAAAATATTAAATGGTTTATAAGGGTGAACATAAACAATGATCATTGGAGTTCTGCTGGGGCTAAAGTGCTTGTCTATGATAGATACTTCACAGATACTTACTTCCCAATTCCTCTGGGTCTGTGAGAATTTAGGAGTTAGGTGCTTTGGTCAAGAGGTGTAGCTAAATGGATGATACACTGGCTACTGAGAGCTATGAATACACAAGATGATGTATGTTTTTTATCAGGGGAATTATTAAGATTATACTAAAGTGTTAATTTAAGATTGTACATTGTCATACATAATCTCTTAAGAAGGCAAGCATATTTTAAAGCCAAACTAAAAAGCTTTAAGTTTGTCATATAACTATATGTGTATTTATATATGTTTTAAAGCAGCCATATAAAGGTATATTAAATTAAGCACAAAGAGTGTAAATAATAAAGAGAAAATAGTCATTAAAACAGAGGAAGAATTGATCTGTGAGTATATTTTTTGTGTTTTTGTCATATTCTTCAAGGAATTTTTTAACAAAAGTCCACTACTGAAAAAGCTAGATTCTAAAAATTATTGTTAATAATTGTTGCTGTGTTTATTTTAAATATTTTTACCCTAAACTAAGGGTTTTTATGAATATGAAGATAGAATTCAGGGGATCCTGAATTTCGATAGGAAAAGTTATGCTCATTTTCATTGACATCTAACTGAAATTTAACATTTTCTAAAATTGTGAGAGTAGGCAAAAAAGGAAAAAAAAACAAACCTGTAATATTGGTATTGCTTGTGACTATTTTCCAACAGAAATCACAGACACTTTATAACATATTGAAAGTTGTTGCAGACAGCTTAAAATATCTTTTAGGCTCATGTTATTTTGTAAATATAGTAGTTACCAAACCTGATGTTAGATCAAATGTCATTATAGTCTTTCCAGTTATAGATGCTTCTGGGAGGTACCTGGTTAACATTGGGAACTCTGTGCCTTATACTTGTCCAGCCAAAAAATACTGCAGTCACATATTCTCACAGTGGTGACTCCATAATCTGTTTAAACTTGCTTGTTTAATTTTATTTTTTTAATTTTTAAAATATATTTATATTACATAAAAGTTACACAAATAATATAAGGATTCCCATGTGCCCCACTTCCCACACCTCCCACACCCTCCCACATAAACAACATCCTTCATTATTGTGGCACATTCATTGCAATTGATAAACACATCCTGGGCCATTGCCACTGAGCATGGACCAGAGTTCTCATTGTACACTTCCCTCTCCCCCACACAGTTCTGCATGTTATGGGATGACATAAAATGGCCTATATCTGTCATTGCAATGTCATTCAGGATGCTTCCCAAGTCCCCCCAAAAACCCCATATTACAACTGTTTTTTCCTCTCCCTGCCCCTAGATCCTCCAGTGGCCACTGGCTCCATATCAATTTTGTAAATTTTTCCATTACTGGAATCACAATATGTCTAAAGTAGAATACCAGTAAGTCCACTCTAGTCTATAGCTCATTCCCCCATCCTGAGGATTCTGGGATGATGATGCCCACTCCACCTCTAATTGAGAGGGGGTTTATATCGCATGAGGAAGATGGATGGGACTGTCTTGCTTGGAGTTGTAGGTGCTCTCATTTTTTGGTATGGTGGTTGTCAATCCCCACTTCCTTGTTAGTTGTCCTGGGTGAGTCCAGTGAACTGGAGAGTAGGTGTAACAACTCTGCTGAGGCTCCAGGCCCAGCTGGCACATGGACAGCCAAAGATTCCAGTCACTTGGATGTAAACCTACAAACTCAGTACGAAGTATACGTTTAAATAGTAAGGAAAGATGAACCATGTGTAGGGAAGCCATAATTAAATCCAACCCTGTAACTCTCAGAAGCAAAAACACCAAAGTAGCGCCCACTGGAATGGCACCAAACTCCAGTGCTCTCTGTCCTAACCAAAGGACCTGGGTGTCTCCAGAGCCTTCAAGATCCCCAATATTTTGGAGTAGTATCCACTTTGGCAGTCTCTGAGCTCCTCCTAAGGTGTGCATAAGTGTTACCTCAGGGATGACCTCCCTACTCATTTTGACAATGCCCTGTGAACATTTGAACATATTTATATACAGTATATACCTGTCCAGGTGAACTTCCTCCAGTGTATTCCCCATCACTGATACCCCCCTCCATGGATACATCCCTGCCCCCTGTTGTAACCTTATTTAAAATTTCAATTTACATATACAAGGCTAAGAGATGCAAAATTCTGGAGAGATTGGGAACTGTAAAAAAGAACCAAATAGGTGTTCCAGAAATCAAAATTTATGTTAAATGTGATCCACCTATATCACACCCTTATTTCCAATTCAACTCTCCATTTCAGGTTTAAATATATATAGAATGTTTACTTGGCTGTGAGTGATCAGAATCTTAGCACAAGGATTCATGGAGGCTGAGAGTGAATGGCTGGAAACAATCATACAAGCAAAAAATAACCCAAAAAGTGTGAGAGTAGCTATACTAATATCAGAAAAAATAGACTTTAAATGCAAAATTAATGTAAGAGACAAAGAAAGACACTTTGTATTAGTAAAAAGGGGCAATCTTTCAAGAAGAAAGAACTATCATAAACATTTATGCACCAAAACAAGTTGCCTCAAAATCCAGAGGCAAATCTGTAAAAATTAAGTGGAGAAATACATACTCCTACAATTACAGTGGGGGACTTTAATACACCATTATCACCAGTTGGCAGAACATCTTCACAGAAAATCAGCAAAGAAACAAAGACTTTGAATAATAAATTAGAGGATCTGATTCTAATAGACTTATACAGAACACTACACCCAAATAGACTGGGATATACATTCTTCTCGAGTGCACATGGATCATTCTCCAATATAGACCACATGATAGGCCACATAAAAATTTTCAATTAATTAAGAAAGATTGAAATTATGTGCAGTAATTCCTCTGAACACAATGGAATGAAGCTGGAAATCAATAAGGGCCAGAAAACCAGATTTAGCACAAAGATATGGAAGTTAAACAACACACACTTAGACAAACACTGGGTCAAGGAGGAAATCTAAAAAAGAAATCAGTAATTACCTTGAAATGAAGGAAAATGACAGCACAGCATATAAAAACCTATGTAGTGCAGCAAAAGCTACACTGAGAGGGAAATTCATAGCCATTAATGAATATATTAAAAAAGAAGAAAGAGCTAAATTCAAAGACCAAACTACTCCAAGAGGAATTAGAAAAAGAAAGTCAAACTAACCCTATAGGAAGTAGAAAGAAGAAAATAACAAAAAATAAAGCAGAACTAAATGAGATAGAAAATAAGAAAGCACTAGAAAAAATAAACAAAACCAACAGCTGATTCTTTGAGAAGATCAATAAAATTGACAAACCCTTAGCAAGATTAACAAAGAAAATAAGAGAGAAGATGAAAATAAAGAAAATAAGAAATGAGGAAGGGGATATCACCACTGAACCCACAGAAATATAAACTATCATAAGAGGATACTTTGAAAAATTATATGCCAACAAAACAGATGATTAAGAGGAAATGGACAATTTCCTAGAAACCCACAAGCAGCCTACATTGATGAAAGAAGAAATTGATGAGTGTAACAGACCAATCAGGAGTAAAGAGAGAAAATCAGTCATGAAAAACCTTCCAAGTAAGAAGAGCCTGGGACCAGATGGCTTCACAGGTGAATTTTACCATATCTTCTAAAAGAATTATCACCAATCCTGCTGAATCTCTTACAAAAAATATAAGTACAAGGAACATTGCCTAACATTTTATGAAGCCATCATTACTGTAATACCAACACCAAACAAAGACACCAGAAGAATGGAAAACTACAAATTAATATCTCTAAAAATCCTAGATGCTAATATCCTCAAGAAAATACTTGCTAATTGTATTCAAGAACACATCAAACGAATTTTATAGCATGACCAAGTGGGTTTCATCCTGGGTATGCAAGAATGGAACAACATAAGAAAAGCAATCAATGCAATACACCACATATATCAAAAGAAAAAAAAAAATCACATGATCATCTCTATAGATTAAGAAAAAAACATTCAACAAAATACAGCACCTTTTCATGAGAAAAACACTGCAAAAGGTGGGAATAGAAAGGTACTTTCTGAACATAATAAAGGGTATAAATGAAAAAACAACAACAACAACACACAGCTAACATTCTATACAATGGTGAAATCCTAAAAGCTTTCCCTCTAAGATTGGGAACAAGACAAGGATGCCCACTATCACCGCTCCTATTTA
>JAQZBX010077931.1:0-14199 GCA_029593785.1 Cabassous unicinctus
AGGATCCTCTGTGTATCTTCTCTGTGTACCTACTTCTGTTACTTTTTTGATTGATTATCCCTTTATATAGCTCACCAATGGGGCAGGGAATAAACCTGCATGCCCCAATGATGTGGTTCAATCAAAGCCCTAATCTTAACACAATTTAATCAAAGTCATCTCAGCTGAATCTAATACAATCAAAGGGTTATAACACCCAGAGAACAGACCAGTTTACAAACATGATATTTCTTTTTGGAATTCATAAATAATATCAAAGTGCAACAATGTGTTACTTCAGAAAATCCTGGTTTGCTGTTTGGTGGTCTAGCTGACTGAAAGTGGATGGAGTCAGGGCACAAAAGTTCTTGCAGACAGTTCAGTCACATACCCCCTCAGGGACCCTGTTGCCCCCTCAGGGACCCTGTTGTATGCAGCACTCCTCAGCAGCTTGTGTTTGACCCTGGACCTCTGCAAACTTAAGTCCCTGTATATGGATATGTGTGGAGTTCTAACTTGCTACCATATGTCATTCTGATTTCTGTCACCAGTTTAAGGGACCCAGGCTCTACTGCCTCTGAGTGACTCCCTGGCTGTGTGGTACAAAGTGAGGTGGAGGAGAATGAGAACAGACTTACAGTCCAGGATGGAATTTTCCTACATGATATTTTTCTTTTCTTCAGTTCAAACTTGTGGAGTCTTTCTCCAGTCTCTCCTATCCTCCAGAGTTCTAAGCAAGTGAGATTTGTTCTTTTTTCCACTAAATATCTATGGAGCCTTTTTCAGGGGCTGTCTTACATCACTATATTGATTAATGTTTGTTATTTTTAAAGGAGAACATACTCTAGGTCTTAAACAGATCACTTTTCTATGTATCTCCAATTAAAAATCATGTCTTATCATAGATAGATGATCAAAATTTTAGTTATGCTAGCAATATGACCCAACATTAACAAAATTTCTCAACGGCCCATTAGTTTTTGTTCCTCACTGAAATGACCCAACTTTTCACTTGTGTATATTTACTTTTATTATTTCTGCACAGTTTCCCACTTTATGCTCAGGCTACCTGTGGACATTTCTTGTATTTTATTAAGTTCAGGATTATTCACATATTAATCTGTTAGTGTTCAATTCTTAATATGCTAAAAGCTAAGAAAATGGATAATATAGCTATATTAAGCATCAATTAAATATTTTCATGGATTAAAGTAGAGTTACTGGTATTGTAGTATGAACTTATTGTGATTCTAACAATGGAAGAAATTTTATCATTGGTGTGGAGACAATGGCCACTGGAGGTTCTGAGGGGAGGAAGAGGGAAGAACAGGTGTGATTAAGGGGCAATTTTGGGACCTGAGAATTGTTCTGAATGACATTGTAATGAGAGATTCAAGCCATTATACATCTTGTCATAACTTACAAAATTGTGTTGGAGAGAGTGTAAACTACAATGTAAACTATAGTCCACACTTAGTGGAAATGCTCCAAAATGTTTTCATCAATTGTAACAAATGTACCACACTAATGAAGGATGTTGTTAATGTGGGAAAATGTGGGAGGAGTTTGGAGCAGGGCATATGGGAATCTCTTAATTTTTTTATGTAACATTTCTGTAATCCAACTATCTTTTTAAAAAAAAAATAGAAAAGTATACTAAAAAATATTTTCAGAAATTACTGTGTGATGCATACTCACACATTGATAGTATGGGATAAAATTTCTGGCACTGCTCAGATGCCTCATTACTTACTTCCACAAATCTATGTTCTTAATAGTTGATATGCTTAAATGGTTTCCTAATATAGTGAATCAGTTTTCAATCCAAACAAACAAAATGGTAATTCTTCTCTCAAATTTGAACACTGGATTGATTGATTAGATTGTGTTATTCTATTTGATGTTATTGTAATGTTATTGTAATATTTTCCCAATTGTTGGAGAAATTGCCAACCTAAAGTCTTTCTGGTTTGTTTTTTAATTATAATGTGCATAGATTACTCCTTGAAATAGTTACCTGTGTATGATTTTCAGGGGAGAATTTTCACACCTTTGTTCTCTCAAACTATAGATGAATTGATTTAGCATTAGCATGACAATGATATAGAATATAGAGGCCACCTATCTCTGGACAGGAACGGTGCCAGTCAAAATATTTATTTCTCATTTGTTCAACTCAAGTCATTTCCAACCCCTCAGGTCAACTGGTAATTTTACCGCTGAATTTTATTAGGTCTTTTCATATTAAATCACACAAATTAAATCACACATTTTAAATCACAAAACAAAGTTAACGGCTAAAAAAATTTTTTTTCTCACATCCAAACATGTGAGATAGAATATCAGTGAGAGTATACTGAAATAAAATATTGTAAATCTAGATCTTTATCAATTATATAAAATGATTTGCTATAATCTATTCAGCTATAGAATGAAATATTGACTTTTATCTAAGAAGATTGGCATAACTATTGAAGGACGAACTATGTTGTATAATTTAACCTTAAGTATAACTTTAATTATTAAATGTTTAAATTAGGTTGGCCCTCATTGCCACCAGATAATTAAAGGATCCTTATCATATATTGATAGATTTTCAAGACTATACTTCTGTTTCTCCTATTTTGAGCTGGACTGTCTCCTCCATAGGTAAATGAAAGCATCCATGAGATTTGGAGTGCTCTTTTTTTACCATTATGAACACAAATTTACCATTTTCTGTTTTCTTTGTTGTTTTCCAATATATATAGGGTTCCAATTCTTATGTAGAGCTCTACCTAAATCAGATTTCATGGATACATTTAACATGATTAGCAGGTAGATGCAAAAGAGATATTACTCCATGCAGATACCTTATCTCATGCATTTACAAATCTTCACCCCTTAAAGCATTGCAACGTAAGATTGTTATTTCACTTCTGTCCTAAGAAAATATACTTCTCACAAATTTTAATGACAGAAAATTAAGCAAACATTTTAGAGATGAGTGTAAAGCAAAGCTGCAAAAGAGAAAGAGAAAATGATAGTCATTTTGTATAAATATGCAATATATACAAACACATGCAAAAGATTAGTTTAGAAGACCATGAATAAGGATATTCTCATTTCTTTATCGTTTTAAAATATTTTCCAAATTTTCCTCAATATTCACACATAGTTTTCTATAACTTAATTCTATCATAATATTTTACTTTAAGACCAAATATTGAGATTCTCTTTTTCTTTTTTAGCTGCTTGTAAATAAAATAAATCATAAGTTTTCATAAAACACCAGTGAATATTATCATAACAAAAGGCATTCTGTATTCAAAAATTTATAATGTAAGTATCCTGATGAATGGGATCAAAATTTATTAATACTTGATTAAATTTTTAAATTCAAAATCTGATTTCATCTTTAAATAAATTATTGGATTTTAAATTATCCACAGATCTACATAGAAACTAATTTATTTTATAAAAAACATTTTAAAACATGATTAAATACATATTTCATGGTCTGTAATTACTATATTGATCTATAAACACATATTCTTGAAAATGTTCCAGAGCATGTGTGCTCAAGTAGAGGATGGTACAACAGAAATGCAAACTAATTAAAGGATGCTACTGTGTTTAGAAAGTAACTAAGTAAATACTCAAATAAGAAAGAAAGGAAAAATGAGGCCAAATATTCAACATCATTGTCATTTAAATTGTCTGGAGCCCTCTCTCTTCTGCCTGACTCTAATGAGACTATTTTTCACTTCTTTTTTCCTAAGACTATAAATGAGTGGATTTAGCACGGAGTTCACCAAAGTATAAAACACAGAGGCCACTTAATCCTTTCCCAAGGAGTAGGATTTCTTTGGTTTAAATAAGTGAATATAGTTGTGCCATAAATGATCATGACTCTCAAGAGGTAGGAGGCACAAATAGAGAAGGCTTTGCACTTTCCTGAGGTGGAATGAATTCTAAGGATAGTATTCAGAATGGACCCATAGGACACAGAAATTTTGATAAGAAACACCATTACGTTTGAACCAGTGAAAATAATTATCATGATTTGAGTGTCATGAGTGTATGCAGGAGAGGGCTAAAATTGGGGTTAAATTACAGAAAAAAGTGATAGCTTGCATTGGAGTTGCAGAAATGCAAACTGGTCATGTAAAGAAATATGACTAATGATTCACTAAAGCCAAACATGTAGGACCCAGTGATGAGTGCACAATAGAGCACAATGACAGAAAGCTTTAATGCATCATTTTCTGTGCTTTTATATTCAATATTATCCAACAAAAATGCCAGATCAGAAATTAAAATCTTAGAACAGTTTACTGGAATGTGTTATTATTATAGAACACATATTCTTAGAAGATATATTTTTTAATTATTATATTAATGGAATTTATCAAAAAAATATATTCCTTATATGGACATGGCTGAATCCATCTAGCCTATATTTGCATTTCTACAATCTTGACATTATTAGATAAGGTCTAAATTTTATATATATATATATATATATATATATATATATATGCTCTTTTAAAAATATCCTCATTATTTTAGATAAACAGAATAACTCTAACTTGGAGAACAATACTTTTTCTACCACCATTATCCCTCTAGAAATTTGCCATCTCTAATTTTTCTCAAAAATAAAACATATAAACCATTTAAGCAGACTGAAACTTCTGTGATATAATATTTGTTTCCTTGGAGATAATTTATGTTTAATTTTCTGTGTATACATTTGTTTTGTTATGAGGTAAATTAAATCAGCCTAAAATTTTTGTTCATGTCCTTGATGATATAGAAAATTCACTTGGACATTATGTCTTACCTGTATACCAGGGAACTATGTGAACATAAGCTAGGTGAACACAAGCATGCTCAAGAAAGGAGAATTCCTTTCCTTTCACACTGACAACGCTGCAGCACCTCTTAGATTGAAGATTGCTGATAATGTACCATTCCATATTCCCTGGGACCAATTTCCAAAGATGATTGCTTAGCATTTTCTAAATACAAATGTATCCATGTTAAGTTTGTGCCAGAGAGTTCCTTATCTCTTAGAAGACACATAATGTTGAGCCTCATATTTTGATATTCTTTTGTGATGCTTTCATTGATGACTAGGTTAAGGGAAAATATTTCTACAGGAAATTCTGTGGCTGACAGGCCAGAAAATTAACCACCAGGGAGGGAATAGCACATTTTTTCACAAAGAAATATTTTAATGTTTAAAATTGTGAGAGTCTCATAGGAGTAAACATATTTCATTATAAAAAATTATTTTACAATGAAACTCAAAGAAGAAAATGAAACTTGTTCTTAAATGTTGCTAGACTTGAAGTATTTTCTTCCAATTATTTTCCTTTGTGCATATAATGCCTATTGATACATAAACCTGTGTGTTTACAATTTTTTATCACACTGTATTTTCAATAATATGCTGATTTTATTATTAAATATTTATGATACACCTTGACCTATGTTATATTAAACATTTCTTTATAAAGAAATCATGATTTTGCATTGGTTGTTGCAGCATAACTAACTTTTTTTCTTAGGAGTATGTACCACCTGATAGATGGACATTTTTAAGGCATTACAAGGAAAACATTGTGAAATGTCTCCAGTCAGTTTTGGCAGAGTCACCTAAATCATCAGTACAGCATATGTATTGCTATATTCAGACAAAACAAAGTTTGTGCAACCCATTTTATTATTTTCACAAACTAACATTTTTAATTAAAAAAATTTATTGACATATATTACTCATAAATAAACGTACACAAACAATAAGTGTATAGTAAAAGTTGTGAACTTATAAAACAAACACACATAACATCATACAGGGCCTCATACCTCACTCCATCACAAATGCCTTGCCTCATTGAGAAACATTTTTAACAAATGATGAAAGAGCATCCTCAAAATATTCCTACTAACAAAGTATCTTACATTTGGTGTGTTTTTCCTCCAGCCCACCCTATTTTTTTATATCATTCATACATGACGTATATAAACAATAAATGCATAGTAAAAGTTGTGAACTTATAAAACAAACATGCATAACATCATACAAGTGTCCTATACATCAACCCACCACCAACAGCTTGCATAGTTATGAGTTATTTGTTACAAATTATGAAAGAAAATTGTCAAAATCTTATGCTAACTATAGTCGATATCTTACATATGATGTATTTTCCCCCAAACCACCCTATTATTATTTGTAAAAATATATTTTTATTACAGAAGTTGTGAACTTACAAAACATTCATGCACATGTTAGAATTCCCATACAACACCACTTCATAAACACACCACAACATGGTGGAGCATTTGTTAAAGATTATGAGATAACATCATCATACTATTCCACCAACCATGGTCCAAAGCATATATTTAACACAGTTTTTCCATACTTTCCCATTATTACTACTGTACATCTCTGGCACAGATGCATATTACAGTATTGCTGTTACCCACAGTCTATAGGTTACTCCAGTTACATTTTTCCCATATTTCTCCACATTCATACCACCCTGGAATAGTGACATACATCTGCTCCAGCTCACAGAAGAAAACTCTTGCATCTCTGCCATCAACCACAATTCTCATCCACCTTTGGATTCACTGTGTTATTCAGTCCTTAGATTATTCTCTTTCTTTCAATTAACATATATATGCCCAGGCTACCCTTTCCAGCCACATTCCCATTTATAAACAAGTTGTTACACATTATAATATATTACCATGAACTCTACATGATTCCACACTTTTACAGTAAAGTTAAATAAAACTTCTACATACATTAAGCGTCAGTAGTCCTTCTCAGCCTTCCTCCTATCTCCCTTAAGAATCCACCACCTACCATCAAGTCTTGAAGATGTTTTCCTACATTTTCTTCTAGAAGCTTTATGGTTCTTGCTTTTGTATTTAGGTCTTTGATTCATTGTGAGTCAAAGTTTTTAATTATGTGTGAGATAGGGGCCCTCTTTCTTTTTTTTGGCTATGGATATGCAATTCTCCCAGCACTGGAGGTGGGTATATTTGACAGGCTTGTCAAAGATCACTTGACAATAGATGTTAGGGTCTATTTCTGAACCATCAATTTGATTCTATTGGTCTATGTGTCTACCTTTCTGCCAGTACTATGCTGTTTTTACCACTATAGCTAGGTGATATGATTTAAAGTCTGGAAGTGAGAGTCCTCCAACTTCGCCTTTCCTTTTTAAGATGTTTCTGGCTATTTGTGACTCCTTACCCTTCCAAATAAATTTGATAATTTTGTTTTCCATTTATTTTTAAAATGCCTGTGGAACTTTTATTGGGATTGCATGAATCTGTATATCAATTTGGGTAGAATTGACATCTTAATGATATTTAGTCTTCCAATCCATAAGCATGGAATGCTCTTCCAAATATTTAGGCCTTTCTTAAAAATTTCTTTTAACAATGCATTGTAGTTTTCTGAATACAAGTGCTTTACATCCTTGGTTTATTCCTAAATATTTGTTTCTTTTAGTCACAATTGTAAATGAAATTTTTCCCAATTTCCTTCTCAGATTGTGCATTATTATTTAAAAATCTATATCATCTGATATAACTACTCAGGTTTTTTTTGTTTTTTTTTTTACTACATGCATGAAATATCCTTTCAAGCCTTTCATTTTCAAACTATTGGTATTCTTGTGTCTAAGGTGAGTCTTTTGCCGACAGCTTATAGGTGACTCATACTTTCTTTCCCATTCTGCCAGTCAGTGAGCTTTGTTGGGGAGTTTAATCCATGAATATTCATTGCTACTGTTGTAAAGGCAGTTCTTTTTTCACCCATTTTGGCCTTTATCTGTCTCATTTAATTTTCACCACTCTTTTGAAACTTTTAGTTTCAAAATTTTCATTTCTACACTCTCTTCCAAGCCTCTATCTCTTGTCTTTTCTTTTCAAACTGTAGCACATCATTTATTTCCTGCAAGGCCAATCTCTTTTTTATAAACTCTGTCAGTTTCCATTTACCTGTGAATATTCTAAATTCACCCCCATTTTTGAAAGAAAAGCTTGCTAGATATATCATTTTTGCCTGAAAGTTTTTCTCTTTCAGTATCTAAATATATTATATCACTGCTTTCTTACCTCCAGGGTTTATGATAATTACTTGGCAGTTAATCTTATTGCATATCCCTTATGTTATGCATCGCTGTTCTCTTGCTGTTCTCTGTATTCTCTCTTTGTCTTTGGCATTTGACACCCTGATTAGTATGTGTCTCAGAATGTCTATTCAAATTTATCTGGATGGGATGTTTTTTGGACATGGATATCTATGTCCTTCAACATGGTTGGGAATTTTTCTACTGTTATTTCTTCAAATATTCCTTCTGTCCCTTTTCCCTTCTCTTCTCCTTCTGGGACACCCATGATATGTATATTTGTATGTCTCTTGCTGTCATTTAGTTCCCTGAGACTTTGTTCAATTTTTTTCATTCTTTCCTTCATCTCTTCTTTTGTATGTTCACTTTCAGAGGCCATTTCTTCAAGCTCACCAATCATTTCTTCTGTCTCCTGAAATTTGCTATTATATGATTCCAGTGTATTTTTAATTTCAATAATTAAATCTTTCATTCCCATAATACCTGCTATTTTTCTATGTATGTCTTCAAATTATTCTTTGTGCTCAACCAATATCTTCATAACATCCTTAATCTCTTTAGCCATCTCATTGAATTTATTAAGCATATTTGTTTGAATAGCTATGATTAGTTGTTTCAACTCCTTTATGTTATTTCAAGGCTTATCTTGTTCATTTAACTGGATTATATCTTCCTGTTTCTTGGTATGGATTGTAGTTTTTTGTTGTTGTCTTTGCATTTGGCTTACTAAATGTATTTATTCTGGATACATTTTCCCTCTTTTGTTTAGGGCTTTCTTGCCCTTTCCCCCTTGCTTGTTGTGCTGTAGAAGCCAAGAATGTAGTTGGTGTTGTAAGCTGTGGAGGTTGAAGTGGCCCGCATTGCCACAGGGAACAATGAAGCTTCTCCCACCTTTCTCCTTTGCCAGGGGTAAGGACAGAGGCACAACCATGTGTAATAGTCCAAGTTGTACAGGCCAAGATTGTTCAGAGTTGCCCAGAGAGATTGATGAACCTTCATGACCCTTCCTCCCCTACCTGGTGTGGGGATGGAGCTGCAGGTGTGGGCAGCAATCTATGCTGTGCTGGTCCAAAAATGAACCTGGTTGCCCAGGTAGACTTTGCACTAGTCATTCTGTGCTGACCCAATGTGCCTGTAGTTACCCAGAGAGGCTGGTGCAGGTCCTGCCTCTTCTTCCCTGCCAGAGGTGGGTTTGAAGCGTAGGCTAACTCTGTAGTTATATCTGGGTGGAAAAAGCCAGTCCCTACTTTCACTGTGATTCTCAGTCAACCCAGCTTCCCCTCACTCCAGGGGCATAGTCAAAATAGTGGCTGCTGGCTTCTTTCTGTCTTGGACAGTTTCAAAGTTCTGCTGTTCTTAGGGCTATATTTCAAAAAATTTAGAACTTTATCCTTGCCAATTATTCATTGTCATTATTTTTAAAATTCTATTCCTCCTATAATTTGACAAATTTTGTTTCATGTATTTTGAAACTCTGTTAAGGAATTTTATAATTTTCTGAAAAATTGGGTATATGGTAATTTTATACTGTCTTTCATTTCTCTTAAATATAGAGATCTATTTTTCTAATAGTAATACTTTGAACAGTAGTATTTATACATTTATATTTACAAGTATATGTTGTATATCCTATTGCTCTTCACCTGGTATGGACATCACGTTGTTCTTACTTTTAAATAGAAACAATTACTGTGAAAAAGTATTACATACAGATATAAAGCTATTTTAAAATCCTTGGATGCTAAGCAAACTTTGGATTCATCTTGAGATCTGTTTGTATTAATGTTTTTTTCATTAATATAGTTTGGCATTTCTTTTAATAATATATTGTACTTTATGAATGATATATTAGAGGGAGTCTGGGTTATTTTGTCATTCAGTAAGGGGTGTTGAGCTTTGTTCTGGCTGGCAATAAATTACTGGCAATGCCTTTTGAAATTCTCAGGCTTCATATTATCCCTTGTTAATGAAGATCTCATTGGTGTTATCCTCAGTTTTAAGGCATAGTATTTACTAGAGGGCCAGAGTCCTTACAGCTCCAATGTGGCCTTTTTTATTTATTTACTTTTTTTATTTAACTCCATTCCTGAGTTAATCAAATATATTTGTTAATAGACTTGCTGTCTCTATGAATTTGCCAATTCTAGATATTTCATATGCAAATAGTCTTAACTAAGATTAGTAGGTTTGTCAGATTAAGATCATACTGTACCCATTTAAAGGGCAGGGTAGAGAAAGTGGAGAAAGGTAGAAAGAAAGGAAAAATTTTAAATTACTCTAAAAATACATCAGGACTGGGAGTCTTCAGGTGAGTTTATATCATCAGAACTATGTACACATTTTATTTTAAAATTATAAAACAACAAGGACAATCATCCATACTGTTTTCATCCAACAAAGCTAACATAATAAGGCTATGAGCCTTTTTAAATGTTATATTCTTAACTGGGTGAAATACAATGCATTACTTCTATAAGGAAATACCAATTTCACAATATGTGAACATAAGTAAATGATATAAAATTTTGTGGCTAGAATTCAAATCACTATTATACAGTTTGTTATGATCTTTGAGGATCTTTTTATCTGTACTTACTCCATTTAATTATATTGCATTATGTCAGATTCCCAAATGGAAAAACTCCAGGGATAAAGTTCTAATTTTTTTGAAATATAGCCCTAAGAACAGCTAAACTTTGAACCTGTCCAAGTCAGAAAGAAGCCAATAGCCACTATTTTGACTCTGCCCCTGGAGAGTGGAGAATCTGGGCTGACTGAAAATCACAGTGAAAGTGGGGCCTGGTTTCTTTCCACTCAGATGGAACTACAGTTTTAGCCTAGGCTTCAACCCCATCTCTGGCAGGGAGAAAGATGGCAGGATCTACACCAGCCTCTCTGGGTAACCGTAGGTTGAGCTTCAATGTTTGCATTGTAGCCATGCTACACAACAGGGGCCTGTGGAGAGGTAAGGGAAGGTCTCATAATTTTTCCATCCCTAAACATAGTTTTCCAATTTCCTTGCAATATGTAAAACTTGCAACACTTATTACAGGTCAATATGAATATTTCCCTTAATGCTTCTTGGTATAGCTGAGAAGGGAAAGGGTGTAACCAAACCTAGATCAATGGAAAGTGAAAGAATTGGCAAGTTCACCAATTCTGAAGTAGAGTATATACATTTGACAGAATTCAACTAATGACTGACCTTACCAGACGCTTTAAATTTGCCATCTTTAAGTTCAAATTGGCCCTCATTAGAAATATATCCAAGGTACTTCCAAGTCTTGAACCTTATCCATATAGAAACACATGCAAACTTAATTCAATAATAGTAGGGTCCAAGGTATTATATTAATGCACTCTGATGAATATAGTAACCTAATTCTAAATCTTTGCTATTTTATTTTAAAATTGTCACCAATTTACTACTGCAAATATCACTGTGGCAGAAATAAATGTCCCCCAATACCCTATCACATTGCACCACCTCTAAGGTGGCCTGGAGCTGTGTCCAAGCTGCAGCTTCTCTAACCTTCCTTAGGACAATTCCAAGATCTCTGCAAGACACATCAAAGCATTTCAAGAGACTGAACCTTATTCCTTACAGTGGTAACTCGCTCTTTATTCTTACCTTGTTAGATTTTCTTTTCTCTCTTCCCTGTCTCACATTCCCCATTCCCTCATTTATGCTTCCAGGAATCACCTACCAATTAATATCATATATCCAAGTCATTGTCAAAGAATCTGCTGAGAAGGGAATGTAAACTCTGACAATTGCCATTTCTTGTATAGTATTGGTAAAATGAGGCACAGAAATCCATGACACAAAAACCCTGTAGATGCAATTAATAAGAGATGACTATAATGCTAAAATCACATTACTGATTAACTGGAAACTCTCATCAAAAACTATTAGTATTTGCAACATGAACCCTTATTCAGCATCAATATCCCCATCTTGACCGTCATCATTTTTCCTAAGACCACATTCTAGAAGAAGCTTTCAGATCGTGCTTACTCCTTTCCTCTTCAGAATTTCAATTGTTTCACTTTCCAGTATCAGTATAGAAATAATAAAAAAAGAAACAGATTCTTTGCTTTCATCAGAGCATAATAATAGTCCTAAAAATATTGAGTTACTTCAGAAAATCTCATTATGAAATTAGAATATTAATATGTATACCATAGTGTGCTGAGTCTGGCAGTGGTACTATTGCCATTCCAATAATTTACATTATTGTAACCATCAGTCAAGAATTGTCACTGGAGCTAATCTGGTGATCATGAAGGTGGGGGCCCTCTACTCACCTCAAAGGAGAAATGTGTTATTGCTCCCTCATGTGGTCATTAATTTCACTGAAACCAGAAGAATTTATGAGTGTCTTTCCCCTTTGAGATACAATTTTAGCAACATGAATGCAATTTGTTATTATTCTCATAGCATCTGAGACCAATAAATGATGTCACTGGGTCTCTGTTAATTATTCAGGGTACCTTTGATTTACCTATTGAAAAACATTCTTTTATATACATTTCCCTGATTTCCTGTGCTATATTTGTACTATTCCCTCTCAAACACCTTGGCTTATGTACATTATCGTTGGATACACACTTTAATCTCATAAAAAGTTATTTCAATATACTGCATTTTCCACATTGGTTTCCTCCAAGTTTTATGTCTGAAGTTGAGGGCTGATTTCTATTAAAGGCCCTGTAGTGTTTTAAAAGATTCAGAGATATTTCAATTTATGATTATCTGTGTTACCCTTTTTTTCTTTTAATCTCACAACTAAATTGAGTTTATCCTACCCAAATTCCTTATCCCATAATTATCATAAGTTCTCATTCCCCATTCCACTTCAATTCTCCTTCATATATAGGCCACTTCTTCTAAAAAGGATGATATGTGCCCCTGAAAAGTTGTACATCTTCATAAAGTAAAAATAATATATAATTTAATAAGTGCATATGTTGTTACATATCTCATTTTGATATCTAAGGTATTCAACTAGGTTTTTGAGATATATTAATTTTACTACATATACACCAATTCTCTCCTGCCATCTCTTCTCCACTAATATTATAGTAATGTTATTAAATTACTATAATCTGTATTTATCCACGTTTACCAAACACATTTTTTCTTTAGTAAGAAATATTAGTTTAGTTCCTAACTGCTGAGTTCTTCACACATAAATTTGCCTGTGGGGCTCTGGGGATCCATGATCGAGTATCTATGAAATTTATCCAGTAGTGGATTCTTGATTCAGGACAAATAAACACATGTGATTTCTAATGGATACTGTTACAGTTGGGCAGTTTGATGTAGTTATGAATTCCAAAAATATAATTGGATCATGTTTGTAAACTGATTTGTTAAACTGGGCATGATTAAGTTATGATTAGGGCATTGACTGGGCCATGTCAGTAGGGTGTTGAGCCCAACCTCTTGGTGGGTGGGGAATCAAATATAAAAGGCATGGCAAGAACAGAGTTGAAGCGGTTTTTGAGAAGCAGTTTTGATGTTGGAAAGAAGGCCCCAGGAGAAGAGAAATGAGCCGTTCACCTGATCGTCTATAGCTGACCTTGTGGAGGGAACAGGAGCTAAGCCCGGAGTGAAACACAGCCCCGGGAAGAGAGGAACCCAAGAAGCCTGAACACTGGCAAACATTGGCAATTGTCTTGCTCTAACATGTGGCAATGGACTTTGGTGAGAGAAGAAACGTAACACTTTATGGCCTGGTATCTGTGGACTTCTACCCCAAATAAATACACTTTATAAAGACCAACCCATTTTTGGTATTTCACATTAGCACCCCTTTGGCTGACTAATACAGATACTTTCAAGATTATGTTGATCAATATATATTTGACCATCAGTGTACAAGGATTTCAGACTTCTGATATCTTACTTATGAATATGCACTACTTATATACAAGGTAAGGATTGAGGTAAATAATTCAATCTGATTTTATTTGAGAAAGCAAAATTGGTTTATTGCCTTGAAATATTTTATAATTTTAATATTCAAATACTGGTCTCAATTTGAAATACAATTAAGCACAATCTGTGAAAAAA
>JAQZBX010077932.1:0-14200 GCA_029593785.1 Cabassous unicinctus
GCCTTTTTTTTTTTAACAACAGCTTTATTGCGATATTATTCACAAACCATGAAATTTACCCTTTTAGAATGTACAATTCAGTTTTCAGAATATTCATAAACTTATGCATCAATCACTGCACACTAATTCCAGAACATTTTTATAAGATGTCTTTTAATTTTTCAATGTTCTTCACAATTATTTTGACTCACTTGGTTCCTAAATAATTTTGAGGGCCAAAAAATTCTTTGAAATGTCAAAAAGAAAGGGAAGGGAAGTAGATGTGGCTCAAGCGATTGGGCTCCCGCCTACCACATGGGAGGTCTGTGGTTCAGTTCCCAGTGCCTCCTAAAGAAGACAGCAAGCTGGCATGGCAGGCAGGTGCAGCAAGCTGAGACAACAAGATGATGTAACAAGAGACACAAGAAGAAAAACATAATGAGTGACCAACAAAGCAGGGAGCAGAGGTTCCTGGTGCCTCCTAAAGAGGACAAGCAGTACAAAGAGCTGGCATGATGGGCAGGCGCAGCCAGCTGATGCGACAAGGTTACTCAGCAAGAGACACAAGAGGAAAAACACAAGAGACACAACAAAGCAGGGAATGAGGTGGCTTAAGTGATTTGGTACCTCCCTCCCACATTGGAGGCCCTGGGTTCGGTTCCTGGTGCTTCCTAAAGAAACAAAGAAGATGAACAGACACAGCAAGTGCAAACAACGAGGGGATGGGGAGAGATAAATAAATAAAATAAATCTTTAAAAAAAGGGAAGGTAACGTGATTTTGGTGTATTTTCCAAGGCACCTATATTGGAAGAAACTTAAGTGGAAAGGGTATTACGATAAAAAAGACATGATGTAGGATTTCAGCATGGGCTCTGCTCAATTTGTAGTTTGTACCTGGATGTCTATGCTGGGAATAATTGTGAGGGAACACCTAAAATAAGTGTGACATGGGAGAGGAGAAAGTGGCAACCCACAATGGATTTTATATGCTGACCTGGAGACTCCCCTAAAATGGAGAAGAGACCCCAGACCAGTATGCCATAACAGAGTCCCCTTGCTGCCTTTTGTGCCACCCAGGACGCACAGATTATCATGCTGCATGGCTTGTGTTTTAATTCCATAGAGGGTGAAGAGTATCACCGCCTCTAACAGAATTTAAACTTTGACAACTGGCAGTATCTGTTTGCTTTAAAATATGATTTTACCGTGATCTGACCACTGACTTCGTTAGTCTAGACCAGCTATTTAATTTTCCTCAGTTTCATTTCCTCGCTGATCCAATTCCATGCTGAATCCGAGCTGATGTCTGGCATGAGTTTGCAAGAGCTCAGGGTGTACCCTGTTGTGCAGAGCTCTGATAAATTTTATCCTGTTGGCACAAGCTTTACTGCAATGTTAGCAGCACTGAGTTAAAAAAAAAGACTGGACAAGGATACTCTTAGTTTTAGAATCCTCAGCATAATTCAGTGAACAAATGGTGGACCCTTCCTAAACAGGCTAGTATGTGAGTTCATTATGAAATTATTAATATTTTAAAGCTATATTTTTTTTAAAAATCAGAGGGCTTATCTGTGGCACCAAGGAACAGAACTACAATGAGGTCCTAGTTAATTAAACACAAATTTAATGGGTTTAATGAAAACTAAATCCAAATTTCATTTACAAAAATATTTATCCCAAAGGAAAACATTCTCAAAAGTACTCATTTAAAGAATGTTTCATCACATCACGAATTGACTGAACCTCAAAATTCAATAAATAGCAATTCAGATATTTTCTAAGACATATATTAAGACGTGACATAAAGAAGAGCACATTGCTGGGAGAATTCCAGTTCAGGAATAGCTAAGAAACTCAACCAGCAGCTGGCAGGTCTGAAGCAAGTAAATGCATTGTAAGACAGAGATAATAGTAACAAACTTTCTAGTTGACTATTGAGACCCAAAATTAGCTTAGATAAGAAAAGAGTCTCAACATATCCATGACCATAAATGTATTGTTTTAGCCAATTTTTGGTAGTTTGAAATCATAGTTATTTTCCACTTTTGAATAAAATTTTAATAAAAGGTGTGGTATTTCCATCCCAGCAGATATTGGAGGAGAAACTATATTTATTTATTTATTTTTCTTTTTATTTATTTCTCCCCTCCCCCTCGTCGTTTGTGCTTGCTGTCTGCTCTCTGTGTCTGTTATTGTGTGCTCTCTGTGTCTGCTCATCCTTTTTTTTAGGAGGCACTGGGAACCAAATTTGGGACCTCCCATGTGGGAGGGAGGCACCCAACATGATTGGGATAAATATCCTATATAAAGGATGAGGTCAACTACACGTAGAAATGATTCACACTTAAGTAATAATCAATAAGCAAACATCTGCATATCTAAAGAGATATGTTTATCCCAATCATATTGATCTAGAAGGAAGATTGGAATACAAAGGTGTTATAGGCTGAATTTTATCCCCCAAAAAGATATGCTGGAGTCTGTTTTAGTTTGCTAAAGGTTGCCAATGCAAAATACCATAAATGGGATGGCATTCATAATGGGAATTTATTAGGGTAAAAGTTTACAGTTCCAAGGCTGTGAAAATGTCCAAATCAAGGCATCATCAGAGATGCTTTCTCACCAACATCAGCTGCCACATGGTGAAGCAAGATAGTCGCCAGTCTCTGCCCAGGTCTCTGCCTTCCCCTCCAGAATCTATGATTGTCTCCCAGAGCTCAGCTGTGGGTAACCAGGCATAGGGCTTGTCTCTTTCCAGGAAATGAGACAGCTGCTGGCGATCCTGGACTCCTGCCATGTGGCAATGTAAAATGGCAGCAGGTCTCTGCCTTCTCCTCCAGGCTCACTTTCTCCCAGAGCACAGCTGTGGGTGATCAGGCACATGACTCATCTCCCTGAGCATCATCTCTTCAGCTTTGGGTTGCTCCACTGAGTTCAGCCTCCAGCCTCTCTCTCAGCCCCTTGGGGTTTCTCTGTCTTGCTGTGGGTGGGTGTGATCCTGGAGTCCTCCCTCACATGGCAGGGTAAAAGCTTATAGTTCTCTTTCTCTGCCTGTCTCTGCTTTCAGTCCTCAGTTTATATAAGACTCCAGTAAAAGGATTAGGACCTACCCTGTGTCCCACAATCTAATCAAAGGCCCTTAACTGAAGTGATCTAATCAAAAGGTCCCTTACCTGAATCTAACCAAAAGGCCCCTCATACAATAGGCTCATATGCACAGGAATGGGTTAGCCTAAGAACATAATTTTCTGGGGTCCACAAAAGACTGAAAACAGGACAGAGTCCAAATCCCCAGTACCTCAGAATGTTGCCTTATTTGGAAATATGGTAATTGCTGATGGAATTAGTTAAGATTATATTACACTGCAGCAGGTTGAACCCTTAACCCAATAATCAGATGGGGAAAGGAGAAAAAGACAGAGACAGAGAGAAGATGACCATGTGACTTCAGAGGCAGAGATCGGAGTTATGCTGCCACAAGCCCTGGAATGCCAAGGATTTCCTGCTGCTGCCAGAAGCCAGGAGAGAGGCATGGAACAGATTCTTCCCTACAGACTTCAGAGGGAGCAGGGCCCTTCTGACATCTTGGTTTTGGGCTTCTAGTCTCCACAACTGCAAGAAACTAAATTTCTGTTGTTTTAAGTCACCGTGTTTGTGGTATTTTGTTACAAGAGCCCTAGGAAATGAAGACAAATGGTAAAAACAAAATTTTATCCCTTTTGTTTTGCTTTGTCAGAAGAAACACGGTATTACAAAAAAAAAATGATGATCATTTTGGGATCTTACAAGAGGGAGAGCACAAATACTTGTGACAAAAGCACATTGCAAGGCAAAGGATATGGATATGGCCTTGATGAACATGATATGAGAGGTTATCAGCCCTGATGATGCCTTAGTTTGCCAAAGGGCTGCTGATGCAAAGTACCAGAAATGGGTTGGCTTTTATAATGGGAAATTTATTGGGGTAAAAGCTCACAGTTCTGAGGCCGTGAAATGTCCAAATCATGGCACCAGCAGGAATGCTTTCTTACCAAAGTCCGCTACTGTTGATCCTGGTGTCCTGCCACGTGGTGATCCGACATATGGCAGGGCTCGTCTCCTCAGCCTTGAACTGCTCCGTGGGCCCAGCCTCTTTGGAGCTTCGTACTTATGCGATTCTCAAGTTCTTTCTCACATGGCAGGAACAAAAATGGTGGCCCTCTCTTTTCCTGTGTCTCTCTCTGTGTGTCTGCATTTATATGAGACTCAGCAGAGCAGAGGCGGAGGCTCAACCTGAGCCACATCTCAGTGACATAGTCCAATCAAAAGGGTTTCACACCCAAAGGAATGGGTTAGTTCAAAAACAATCTTTTTCTTCTTTTATGGGGATTCATAAAAGAACTTCAAACTATCACAGATGGTATAATCAATTAACTCTCTGCCATCACCAAACCACCTTCCAAATGCCAAGTGATATCTCATATAAGCTAATCTCTAGAGGGAGATTTTTACTGATTAATAGACTATAAGTCTAGGTTCCCTTGAAGTTGTATTTTTCTCTACAAATTTCTAAGTTGGCTTTTCGGTTTCTGTATCAATCTACTGTGGCTTTGACTGAGAAACCTAAATACTTCTAGATAAATTGACAAAATCAAGCTTCTAAGTCCAGAAGACTTGACCCATGATCGTTATTGCAACAACAGAATCTCACCATTTATACAGTTCACCCTGCGAGACATAAGTCGATCATTTCATTATAACCACAATGTCTAAGTTCCATGCTTCTTTCTTACAAGTTTACCCAAAAACTTTGGAAAAAAGCTAACACATATCTAAGTAATGGAACAAAAATGGAGTTGAATTAGCTTACGGAAAGTACATATTTGAAAGAAAGAATGTGGAATCACTTCTGATTTGTCCTTATGCAATTATAACAAACTCAGAAAAACAAGCCATTGGGAAATAATTCCCCTTATCATTAACCTTCTTTAGTTTATGTGGCTTTGGAGAAGTCCATAAAATCACAATTTCTGTTACTAAAATGTTCCATCTGTTCCTACCACATATTTCCCCATTTGAACACTAAATCCTTTTGCTTCTCAATTATCTTCAGTATCCAACTGAGATGATGGCAAAGGGAGTGGTAGAACAGAAGATGTGGGACTAAGAAATGGTGATTGGGTTTCCATGAAATGATACCTAGTAATAAACATATAGAAAGGGAGACATAGAAAATCTTGACAATGTCAATGGAGCTTTATAATGATCCCAAACTTCATTTGTATATCTTGTCTTCCAAATGAGTTTGTTCCTGTGTAGAATGTTTCTAGTCTAAATATGAACATCTACCTATATTGACCATGATAAATAAAGGGAGGGAAGAGGCCAAATTCACTGAAAACCTTCTATGCACCAGGAATTTTATATATATATGTAATTATACTTAATCTTCCCCAAAAATATTCTCATTTTAAGTCGAAGGAGCTAGGCTTAGAGGTTCCAAGTCAAATAGCCAATGTCACATGGCTAGCTAAGTGAAAGAGCTGGGAATTAGGTAGAAAACTGCCTGATTTTAGTACCCATGCTGTTTCTACTGCACCACCCTACCCCTTCTAAGGAGTGGCAGTTTCCTGTAGTAGTGAAAAGCTCAGGGCTCCATAATCAGACACACATGTGTTTGAAACTCAGCCCTCACATTTTCTTAACTGCAATTTGGGTCCAATTTGTATTGGACCCAAATTGCATTTCCTCTCTGAATCTGTTTTTTCCTCTGTAAAATGTATATAGTAATGATGCCTATCATATATTGTTATTGTGATGATTATGTGGCACATTTAGACTATTTAGCATAGTAGGAGGTATTTAATAAAATAAGCCATATATTCTTAAATATCATTAAAGAGAGAAGTCAAGTGAGTCCATTGTAAGAAGTCCCACAACACTGAAACACAATGTTTAATGCTACAATCAATACAAAAAGACCGAGTCCAAGTCCTATCAAAGACACCTCAGAGGGAAATACTTCTATAGGCCAGAATTAAGAATGTTAGACAGCTTTCTAAATTTCTTTATTTGTGGAAGGTGCAGCCCCAAACTGGAAATTACAGAAAACATCACAGGTGAGAGCAAGGATTAGAGTATAGAAGCAGGACCACAAAATCAACCCCATTGTCCCTGACCCCTTCTCTAGTGTTGTTTTGTTCTTGAGTCCCCGAGTTATCTTTTTATTTGAAATATGTGTTTCTTTGAAACTTAAAGACTTCTTAACTATTATTAGATATCTTATTTTCTAAAATGTTTGTAGGTTAATAGAAATGCTTGAACCTTATGTATTTATATGGAAATATATATTTGCCCTTTTGACCTCAATCCACTTTATTGAAATCAATGTGCTTTAAACATGCAAATTGTGTAGGATAATAGACATTCCTAGCTTTAGTCTTAGGCAGTAGTAGCTACAACTCACATTGCAAATTGAGCCATCTAAAAAACATAGCAGTTTCCTCATTTTTTATAACTATTTTCCTAAATGTCCTTTCTCCACTGTAGAGCTCCTCAAGGACAGACATTGTGTCTTATTAAAGGTTGGGTCCTGTGCATGGAAGGTGCTCAAAATTGTTCTTTGGATACATACATGAATGACTGCAGGAATCACATAGTACACACCTGAAAACAGATGAAAAAAGAAGGCACTATAAAAACTCTGAGAATCAAACTACTAAATCATTACAAATAGAGAAGAATGCAGGACACACTTTAAGAGATCATGTTTCCATGGGTCAGAAAATGGAATGTCAAAGTATTTTCTCAGTCCTAATAGAAAGAGAAAACAGTCCCCCATGCCCTAATTTAGTCAATCATTTGAAATATTTATATATAAATGGTTTTCTAATATAGAATGGTTACCCTCAGAACTACAGAACAACGAGGGAGCAAAAAGCAGAATGGAGAGTATGAAAGGATGATAGACACTGGGACAAAGACCCATCTGTGCCTAATGGGTACACATTGGAAGTTGATGGGTTTGAGTAAACCAACTATCCCTCCTTGACATGATTCTGCACTCATCAAGCAAACCTCCGGTATAGGTTTTAATTTATGGAGAGGAAGCTGGGGGTCCTCACATGCATCCCAGTTGCCTCTTGTTTTTATCAGTCTCCTAAGGTATTGCTTAGTGTCAATCAATCTCCCTGGATCCAATCAACTCTGAAGCTTTAACAGAACTGACTTTTTGGAATTGTTAGACTGAGAAGCCGTAAGGCCACGGAAAAGATAATAAAATAACACCATCTTGTGAAACTTCATGATGGATGGATAGTTAGTCAACTTTTCCATGGTAAATCTTTACTGCATATAGCAATAGGGAACTCCCATTAAAAAGGCACAGGAAACGAGAGACAGAATTACCACATTTCTAGTGTTGATTAGTCATAATTATTGTGCATTATAACTGTAAATAGTGCAGCCTAACAAAAGCATTATGGTCTTTGAGTTCAGTTCTCATTCCCAATACTCATTAGCTGTGTCACTTTAGACAGGTTACTAAACCTCTGCCTGATTTCCTGAGGTATAAATTTGCTGTTTGTCACTACAGGAAAGCTAGAGCAAGATACAAGAAAGGTTTTAAATCCAAAATGATAATGGATTACTACAAAAACTAACTGATTGATGTACTTTTCTCCAAGTAGTTATTTAACCAAATGGGAAAGCTTTGTGTTTAAATGCAAACACAGTTTCTAATATCTCTAACAGTGATTTTCTTTGAGGAATATTACTTCCTACTATATTTTTTTGATTTTCAATAAAAAAGTCAATGCGTATTTGTTAGGTACCCATTATGTGCCTGGAAATTTATGATAGATACTGAGGAAAGAGCAGCATGTAGAATCCCAGGCTTCATAAAGCAAAGTCGAGAAATTTAGCTGCACATTAATTAGGTGTCATTTCAGGGTTAAATATCATTTTCAGGAGGTTGTGCAATGCAAGTTGACCTTGTGTTTCAGTCCACTCCCAATGTTCACCAAATCAGGTTAATTAACTAGAAAATGGACACAAATTTGTGGAGACTAAAGAGAAATTATTTGTTTCCCCTTGTATAGTGCCTGGCATCTAATAGATGCTTAATAATTAATAATAATAATAAAATGGATAAAAAGAAGAATAACAAAAAAATTAACAGTAAGTTTGTTTTCAGTATGGCCAAGGC
Source organism: Cabassous unicinctus (assembly GCA_029593785.1). Taxonomy (NCBI): domain Eukaryota; kingdom Metazoa; phylum Chordata; class Mammalia; order Cingulata; family Chlamyphoridae; genus Cabassous; species Cabassous unicinctus. The sequence continues at coordinate 8,166 of JAQZBX010077932.1, forward strand.
TCTGTTCTATTAAGTTTACATGTATTCTCTTATTCAATACTGTATTATAAAATATTGTAAAAATTTTACATAATGAAAATATAATACAAAATATTGTAAAATACAATAACTTTATTTTACATGTATTCAAGCATCAATCCACACAAAAACAATAAATTCCAAATAGATCAAATACTTGACTATAAAATAATATAACACATGAAACAGTATTACCCATAAAACATGGATGAATATCATAATTTTGGTAGTAGAGACCATCTTTCTAAGAAAAATATACAGCAAAAACCATATGGATAAAGGACGATAGAGACCACTTAAATTTTTAAATGATTATAAATCAAAATGCTACCATTGGATTGAAAAACAAACTGGGAAAATTAATTTTAGCATATATAAAGGATATAAGATTATCAATTTAAAAATAGCTCATTTAAACAAAAAAGACAAATTTACTAATAGAAAAATAGGCAAAGGACATCAACAAATAAAATATAGGAAGAAAAAATAGCCATTGCACATATTAAAATCATTTTCATTTGTCTAGAAATAAAAAAAATGGAAAGGTTACATCACTATTTACCTATCTTAATTCATGCAATATACAATTTACTTAGGCATTAAAAATAATTTTGGACTTCCATTGAACCAAGATGGAGTAGACTGTGGCAGACAAGAGCTTATGGCAAGAACATCTAGAAAATATGAAGAAACACAAATAAATTCTCTTTGAAGTCACTGGATGATCCTGGAAGGGGGAAAATGGCAAAACACTGAACTGACATTCTGTGAGCTGCTTCTTTCATCAGTATTTTGAAGATTCCTTGTGCAAGGCAAGAAGCAGAGAAACAAAGCAGAAGGCCATGATTATGGAATGAAAAAGACAGTAGAGCTTTTGAAAAATCCCCAGGAGAAGGAGATAAAAATGACACGTGAGGCTGCTGAGGCATCATATTGGGAAGCCAAGTCCTGGAAAGGAAGGAGATGCTGAGAAGGGAGAACAACACTGGGTTTTCTAACCTAACGGCTTTTCCTAAACTCTTAATTGAGGAGGAGAAATTAGCAATTTAAGGAAAAAGTTGCTAGGAAAAAGAAACTGATTTTTTTAAAGTGTCATTGTGCTGAGAAAACAAAATATTAAAGTTAGTTTAATGTTTTAAACACCCTACTAAATAAACTAGTTCTCATTTGGGTCCCACGGAGAGCTCCACTCCTAGCAGATAGGAGGCACCAAGTGTACACTAAACCCTATTGTGTTTGAAGCTGTATGTACCCCAGAAAAACATGTTCTTAAATATAATCTATTCCTATGGGTTGAACACATTATAAGTAGGACCTTTTGATGCAGCTACTTCAGTTAAGGGTGGCCTAGCCCAATCCAGATGGGTCTTAATCTTATTACTTAAGTCTTTTATAAGTGGAATGAAATTCAGACAGAGAGAGGAAACCACAGGAAGCAAGAGGTTGGACATTGTAGGAAACCAGAAGAGAAGGAAGAGTCCAGGGGAAACTGCCATGTTTGATGCCATGTAACAAGCAAAGAACCAACGATCACCAGCAGCCAGTCCCAGAATGCCACAGTCTTCAGGAAGAAAGCATTGCCTTGATGATGCCTTGATTTGGACTTTTTTCCAGTCTCAAATTGGGGGCAAATAAATTCCCTATGTTTAACCTAATGCATTTCATGGTGTTTGCTAGAATATCCTAGGAAACTAGATGAGATTTGGGTACCAGCATAGTGGGGTTATGCTATTGCTTATAACAAAAATGTGGAAATGGCTTTGGAATTGGGTAATGGGTAGAAGCTGGAAGAATTGCGAGGTGATTGATAGAAATGGCCTAGATTGTGTTGAAGAGACTGTTGGAAGAAATGTGGATGCTAAAGTTATTTCTAATCAGACCTTAGAAGAAAATGATATGTTACTGGAAACTGGATGTATTAGTCAGCCAAAGGGGTGCTAATGCAAAATACCAGAAATGAGTTGGTCTTTATAAAGGGTATTTATTTGGGGTAGAAATCCACAGACACCAGGCCATAAAGCATAAGTTTCTTCCTTCACCAAAGTCCATTGCCACTTGTTGGAGCAAGACAGCTGCTGACGTTTGCCAGGGTTCAGGCTTCTTGGGTTCCTCTCCTTCCGGGGCTGCGTTTCTCTCCGGGTTTAGCTCCTCTGTTTCCTCCACAAACAAGGTCAGCTGTAGACTATCAGGCAAATGGCTCACTTCTCTTCTACTGGGGCCTTCTCTCCAACCTCAAAACTCCAACATCAAAACTGCTCCCTCTGTCCTTTGCCTTGCCTTTTATATTTGATTCCCCCACTCACCAAGGGGTAGGGCTCAATGCCCTACTGACGTGGCCCAGTTAATGCCCTAATCACAACTTAATCATGCCCAGATTAGCAGACCAGTTTACAAGCATAATCCAATATATATTTTGGGAATTCATAATTACATCAAACTGCCAAACAGCTACACTGGATGAAAGGAGATCCTTGTTTTAAAGTGGCAGAAAATTTGGTGAAATTGAGTTCTCATGTTGGTTGGTAGGCAGAACTTAAAAGTGAAGGACTTGGATATTTTGCTGAAAAGATTTCCAAGCTAAATGTGGAAATTGAAGCCTGGTTTCTCCTTGTAGCTTATAGTAAAATTCAAGAGGAAAATAAGTGGGGAAATGAACTTCTGGCCACAAAGAAACCAGAAACTGATGGTTTGGAAAATTCCGAGCTTCCTGAAAGTAAGCCCCCAGAGAATATTGTTCCATATAAGTGTTTAACTGAATGTGGAACCAGGCAACAATTTTCATGCAAGTCAAGACTGGAGGCGCAATTATCCAGGAGGCATCTGTGGAAAGACCTACTCTGTGATGCTTTGGAACCCTATGAACTATATGCAAAACTGACAAGTGTTCTGTGAAATTCGTAAGAACATACCCACTGCCAGCCTGGACCGAAAGGGACAGAGAAGGAATATATTGAAAGAAGAATGTCTTAAAGGGCAGAACCACAGAAGTTGAGGTCTGAACTGAAAAGATCTCCTCGGGCCAAGGGAGAGGACCCACTTATGTATGTGGGAAAGGTGGGTCTGACAATGAGTTTGGAGGGGGCGGGTCATCTGCCTGAGCACTTGGAGAGGGCAGGACTCCTGCCCTATTGTTCAGGAAGAGTGCTGTCAATCCAACACACAGAGATGGTGGGGCCTGTGCCCTAGTATTTACAGAGAGCCTGGCTGCCATGCCAGTGCTCAGAGAGTATTTGGCCTATGCCCTGGGGATTATGGAGAGTCTGACTGCCACACCAGTGCTTGGAAAGGGTGTGGGGAGAGTATGGCCACTGTGTAAGCACTTGGAAAGGGTGGGGTTTCTACTTCATCAGTTCTGAAGGAAAAATAATCAGTCCATTGATGACTCTCAGGCCTTGAGATCTAATGGAGTATGACTTGCTGGTTTGTAAAATTGTTTGGGACACATGACCTCTGTTTTTTGGTTTTTGTTTTTGTTTTGTTTTTTCCAATTTCTCTCTTCTGGAATGTCAAAGTTTATTTTATGCCTGTCCCTACATTGTATATTAGAAGAAGACAACTTGTTCCCTAGGTTTCACAGATCCAAAGACAGATAGGAATTGTCCCCAGGACAGACCATACTCATAACCAGTTTCGATGAGACTTTTCCCTAAGCATTGTTTCTGAAATGACTTAAGGCTTTGGGAAAATTGTGATGGAATGAATGTATTTTTCATATAGAAAAAATATGTGTCTTTTTGGGTCCAGAGGGTAGTGTGGTGGTTTGAAGTGGTATGTACCCCATAAAAACATGTTCTTCAATCTAATACATTACTAGGGTGTGAACTCATTGTAGGAGGACCTTTTGATGAGGTTACTTAAGGTGTGGCCCAGTCCAATCAGGATGGGTCTTAATTCTATTACTGGAGTCCTTTATAAGTGAAAAGAAATTCAGACACAGAGAGAATGTCACAGGAAGCAAAAAGCCAAATATAAGTGGAATCCAAAAAGAATGAAGAGACCAGGAGACATCACCATGTGCCTTGCCATGTGCCAAGCTAAGGGCCAAAGATTGCCAACATCCAGCCCCAGAATGCTATAGTCTTCAGGAAGGAAGCATTATCTTAATGATGCCTTGATTTGGGCATGTTCCTGACCTCAAAACCACACGCTAATAAATTCCCATTGTTTAACTCAACCCATTTCATGGTATTTACTTGAGCAGCCTAGGAAACTAAAGCACCTAATACCTACAAAAATACTGCACCCCAGCCTTGAGACAGCTTCATTCTTGATTGCATTAAGGTGGTCTTCCTGCACTCAAGCTGCCTATCAAAGGATACAATAAATTTTTCTGAAAAAAAAAAAAAAATCTAGCACCTCTTTGATTTTTTGTAAACAATGTTCAGCATTCAATTAAAATGTATGACACTTTCCAAGACATAAAACTAACAAAAAATGCAAACAATACCCATTGTTGATCTAATTAGAATTATCAATTAAATAATAGCTTTGTGGTTCAAAATGAAAAGATGAAGAATTTTATCAGAAAACTATAATTTATTTTAAAATAATCATATAGAAATTCTAAAGCTCAAAAGTGCTATAACTGAAATTAAGAGCCCAATAGATGTGTTTAACACAGATTAGATCTAGGAGAAATTAGGATGAAATAAAAGTTAATAGAAAATATACACACTAAAAGATGGAAAGTCAAAACAAATGGAAAACACAGAAAAGTTTTTAAATGTCTAGGTAAAAATTCTAACATATATTTAATAAAATTCCTAGAAGAGTTGGAAAGAGAGAACAGGGAAGAGACATTTGAAGAACTAATGGTTGAAAATATTCCCCTTCTGATTAAGCAGACACACATACACACACACACACACACATACACACATACTCACACACAATTAGGCTTATCACAGTAAAAGGGCTGACTGCTAAAGACAGAGAGAAAATCTCAAAAAAAAGCCATAGGTAGCAAAAAGAAAATTCACCCCAGGGTGGCAAAATTTAAATTGACAGCTGATCTCTTAAAAGAAATTGTGAAAGCCAGAAGACAATGGAACAACATCTTGAATAGTCATAATCTTTGCAGGGATAATGAGTAGGTAGGGCCAAGGGGAAGCTTCTTATTTTGGCAGTGTTCTACATCTTAATCTTGGCAGTGTTTATAAGGGTAAGTCCACTTTGTAAAAATTCCTCTTGCTGCACACTTATGAATTGTGTACTTTTATATCTGTATGCTATGCTTTGAATACTCTACCAAAAAAAACTCAGAAAAATATGTGAGTCAATATTTAAGGTAATGGGATGATGCCCTTGCCATATTTTCAAGGCATACTTTAAAACAGAATTTAGAATATGATTCCACTTTTAATTTCATAAATATAACACATTGATAGATTTTATGTATGTATAGATGCGTGAAGAAATGCCAAAATATATGTTCACCAAAATGTTGAATGTTATGCCTAGGTGGTAGATATAGTGTTGATTTTTGCTCTCCTCATAAGATTGCTTTCTGCATTGTTTGAATTGAATTTTAAAATGAACATGCTCTGCTTTTCATAATAAAATAAGAAACCTGCTTTCATTTTGGAAAATAAAAAAATAGCATACTAAAATCTGAAGCTCTCCCCATATTAGACATAGATATGAGCTAGTGTCAATTATAAACAGAAATTTTCTCATCTCAATTGAAGCTGTAGGTAATCTGAAAATAATTTTAATTTAAATATTTTTCAATATAATCGCTCTTTTCTTTTGCATTTTTCTTTTATATTAGCAATTTAGAAGGTTCAATAAAGTCTGATTCTTTTTTTTTTTTTTAAAGATTTATTTATTATTTATTTATCCCCCCCTTGCTGCTTGTGCTGCTGTGTCCATTCGCTGTGTGTCTTCTCTGTGTCTGCTCATCTCCCCCTTGCTGTGAGTTCTTGCCGCATTAGCCCACGGCGCGGTGCGAGCCGGCCTGCCCTCACAAGGAGGCGCAGGGAAGCGAACCCGGGGCCTCTCATATGGTAAACAGGTGC
>JAQZBX010077933.1:0-14199 GCA_029593785.1 Cabassous unicinctus
GGAGGAGGAGGAGAGGAAGAAAGAAGCCCCAACCCAGGCCTTTCCGCGGCTGTCCAGCGTAGGCGGGAAAGAGGCCGCTCCAGCCCAGGAGGCCGAGAAGGAGAAACGGGAGGAGGAAGGGGAGGGGGCGGAGGAGGAGGAGGAGGAGGGGGAGGAGCAGGAGCTCCAGAAGGCTGAAGGAAGGGGTGCGGAAGGAAGCCAGGCGAAAAGCGAGGACGAGAGAAGTGTGGACCTAAGGATCGAGGACGAGGACGAGGACGAAGAGGACAAGAGCTGGTCTGAGGAGGTACAGAAGGAACATGAGCAACAGCTGCGCACGGAGCTCCTGGAGCAGTACCACACGCTCCTGGCGGAGCGCAACCGCTACCAGCGCTACAACGTCTACCTGCAGCACAAGATCTACGAGGCGCTGCGCAAGAAGAAGGGCCTGGAGGCGGCCGAGGTGCCGGACAAGAGCCTGGAGCCCGAGGCCCCCGAGAAAGAGCAAGCTTACCTACGCTACCTGGCCATGCTGGAGGAGCTGAGGAAGCAAGAGGCAGACGACCTGGACTGGTATCACCAGGAGCTGGACCAGCTGAAGCAGCAGTGCCAGCAAAAGCTCACCAGGGTGGAGAGGGAATGGCGAGCCTTCCAGGCCCTCAAGAAGCAGGTGGTGATGCAGGCCATGGGCAGCTGTCGGCTGAGGGGTGGCCGCCAGGTGGCCCTGCAAGAGGTGGAGCAGATCCAGGCCTTGGAGGATAAGAAGGAGAAGGAGATGAGTGCTGTGAGGCTGGAGAACGTGCAGCTGAGGCAAAGCTTGGTGCACTTTGAAACAAGGATGAGGGCCCAGGAGGATCTGACCGAGGGTCTGCTTCTCATTGATTTTGAGCAGCTTAAGATTGAGAACCAGACGTTTAATGAGAAAGTTGAGGAGCGGAACGAGGAACTTTTAAAACTGCGCAGCAAGGTCACCAGCAACGTGCAAGTGATTACCCACGTGAAGGAAAAGTTACACTTTATGGAGATAGAGAACGCACGCAAAAAGTCCCAGCTTTTGGAAACTGAGGCTCAGGTAGCCCTGAAGAGGGACATCCTAACCAAGGCAAAGCAAGCCCGAGACAGCCTGCGGATTGACAACGCCACACTGAATCAGAGGTGCGGGCTTCTTGGCAAGGAGTCACTTCTCCGGGACCTGGAGGAAAGGGTGGACAAGACTGAGCTGCTGAACCAGCGCTTACAGTCCCTGAAGCACCATCGTGCGGGCCTGGCTTTGTCCTGCAGAGGTGTCAAGCAGAAGATCCGGGAAGCCAAAGCCTTTCTCCCCTCCTGACAGAGCTGATGAGAAGAGCCAGCAGAACTTGTTCAATTGTTCAATCTCAGCAAACTTCATCCTTCACCAACTTTTTTCTCCATTTGTTGCCATTCTTTCAAAGGCCAATGATATTTGGGACAGAATAATATTTTGTTTTCATATCAACTTTTCAACTTCCAAATAAATGCTGAGCACAAAATGGAGTTCGCAGGCACTTGTATATGGGGTGAAGCAAAAACAGGAAAGCTATATCTGACTTCTAAAAAGATGTCAAAAGTCCTTTTATACCTGAGCAATTCCGTAATTTCAATGACAATACTAAGGAGGAGGGCTTAAAAGACCAACAAATGGGCAGGGTACCAAAAAATTCCTATGCAATAAGCTAACGATTGAATTGCCTTTGAATTGGTTAAACTGTGTCGTCTTGAGTCACTGTCTTAAAAGCTCACCAGTTCCCTAAGATTATTCCCCAAATTGCTTAAACTGGTTTGCAAGTAACTAGCACTAGCTTCTGGGGTAATAAAAAAATATCCAGCAGAGCAGGTGTAGCTCAGTGCTTGAGTGCTTGCTTCGCACGTATGAGGTCCCAGATTCGACCTCCAGTACCCCCTAAAAACAACAACTTGTAAATCTTTGGAAATGAGTGGAAGTGCTGAGACCACATCATCATGGTGTTTGTGACTGGCAGAGCTATTACATGGGTATGACAGTGGTCAAAAGGGAAAGTCTAAGGCATGTATATTACTAGAAGGAAAACTAAAAAATGTAACGTGGGACTGTATAACATAATGAAACCTCGTGTAAAATATAAATATGGGTGATACTGCTTATATAAGACTGTTTTACAAAATATAAATACAAATATACCAGAGAAAAAAACAATAGCAGATAACACACAGAAGGGAAAGCATGGAGAGATTGAGAGGTGATGAGTTTTGTTTGGTTGATTTTTATTACCGAAATCAAAATGCTCAAAATGAAGTGATGAATGCACAACTATGTGATTATATTGAATACCACTGATTGTACACTTTGGATGGATTTATGCTTTATTAATATGCATCAATAAAATTTGTTTAAAAAATCCATAAAACAGAAGTGATAAATAGAAAAAGGAGCTGAAGTTCATCTCTTTTTCAATGAAAGAAGGCCCAGTCTACTAACTATGAATGGTTTGTTTCATGCTCAAGATAGATTTCAGTTCTCATCAAACGGTTTCTGGAATCTCTAAAGAACTGCATTGCTCTGTACAGAAAAGTGAAATTTTGTTTTCCAGTGAAAAAATAATGACTGCATTGTGTATCTTGCCAGGTGCAAAGTATATGGAGCGGTTACTGCTAACTGTCCATAAGCCTTTTGGTTTTTAAGCAAGATATTTTCAGATCTTGACAACAGGCCCCTTACTATCCACATATCACTATCCAATATTAAAATGTTAATATAAAAAAATACTTGATAGGTCTATTTTCCTCATCTGGAGTTAGTGATGGACTTTTGCTGCTTTTGGAGCTAGGGGCTTGATTTCAGCTCCTCTAAGTCTTAGGTTCCATTTTGAGGCGTGTAGATCTAGGATTTGAAAACCCTCCCATTCCTAAACTTAAGTGGACTGTGAGAAGGACGATCTATTTTTTGGTGCTATATACCCTAAAGAATGGTAGAAACCGCACTCTGGGCAGATGACTCGGTAGGTACAGCAGTGGTTGAAGACTTTGGGGTGCTCGTCCTAATAACTTCTGGCGACTAGGTGTCTAAAGCGTGTTCCCTTTGACGTCGATGAAGGTGGATTAAAATTCCTTTTCTAATTTCAACAGGTTGCATACACCATTTGATAATACACATCAAACCACACAAATGTAGCGGGGAAAAGTGTTGACTTTCTGCTTCCATTCTACTCCTTATCCTCTATAGAATTTTTTTTTTCCCCTCTAGCTCTTTCATCAGGGCCAAAATGAAAGTATGAAAAATCACTGACAAATGGAACTCTGTTTTTCTTTGTGCCTCAAACTAAAAGCAGTACAGGCCCACCGGATGCTTCCGTGGTTGGGGATGCTTCAAAGTGAAGTTGGCAGTGAGGCCAGGTAGCTTAACCAAGCAAATGGCTTTCATTGTGATACTGTGACCTGGGACAAAACACTTCAACTAAGTGTCTATTTGTAAAAGGGGGAGGGATATGTAGGAGAAAAAGATCAGAATGAAATGAAAACAGTGACTCTTCCCTCTGGGTGGTAGAATTATGAGTAATTTTTATTTTCTACTTGATGCTTTTCTGTACTGCCAAATTTTCTACAATGAACATGTATTTAATTTGGGGAGAAAATCCCAATTTTTTTCTAATTCATAAAGTTCACCAAGGGTGCCAGATATTGAAAGTTTACATGAGAAGGGCATGAGTCTAGTTAGCTATGACAAGGTTATTTTTTTAAAGATACAATTAGTTCAGCATCTTTTTTTTTAATCCTCAAAATCTGGGGACTCTTTTTGAACTTTTGGTTACAGAAAAGAAAAATGAGGCTTAGAAAATAAAAGGCTTCAAAGTCACAGGGTTCTGAAGTGGCAATGGTTGACTTCAAGATTTAACTCCAGAGCCTGCTCTTCAGCACTAGCTAAAATGCACGACTAAAAAATAAACGGGTTTATTTTTTGTTTGGAGCAGTTTCTAAGGATGTCTGGAGCAGCGGCAAAAAGCTAAAGGGACATTGGTGGGGGGTGGTTTTGTTGTTTTTATTTTTAAAAAGAAAAACCTTTGTGAGACTCTGAGGCCAGGAGCAATGCTTCCAAGCCTGGGTAGCTGGTTTGGCTGTACTGCTTGGGGAGCTTGGTGCCCCTCCCTCCCCTTTTGGAACCCAGCCCTCCTTAGGCACCCTGGGGAGGGGGGCTTTGGTAGGTAGTCCTGGGAGACAGGGTCTTAACAAGGCCGTGACCAATGCAGCAGCCCTGCTCCAAAGCAAGCTGGCTGCAGGGGCGGCAGCTGTGCCCACAAAGGAGCTTGGCGCAGAGTGGGCCAGATGAATTCAGCCCGTGTTGAGAGTCCACGACTCTCAGAAATACTTGGGGAGCACTGTATGTCGTGGCCAGGCTCCTGGCTGGGCGGGTAGGACAAAGGACATCAGTAAACATTCCAGTACATAATTTGGGGACCATGCAGAGCAGATCCACTGATGCCCCCAGGAAGCCCACCAGCTCCTCTGTCTTCACACTGCCCACTTGGAGAACTTGCCCTGGTTCTCGTGCCTCCTTTGCTAGGTTCACCCTTGCCTTGTCCTCTTTCCACCTGGTGAGCCGTAGCTCATCTCAGTTCAACGGGGGCATCCACCACCTACCCCTGGCCCCCTCCTTTTGTGCCTTCATGGTCCACTCCGCACTTGGGGTGGTGGTTTTTTGAACTACCCACCATACTAGCTTAGGGCACCGCAAGGAACAAGTGCAAGTGCCTACCCTTTCCATGTTTTCACAGACAAGGCATCCGCTCAATCTCAACTAAACAAAGTCCCCCAGCATCCCCCTGTGGCTCCCCTGTGGGTGTGGAGCCTTGCACACAGAAGGCACTCAGATGGATACACGAAGCCAGGCCTCCCCCCAAACCCTGCATTTGGGGTTGAGATCAGAGCTGGGAGTAAATCTTCCAAAGGCCCCAAAGCAAACAGCTTCTACCAAGAGGGCTGTTTCTGAGCAAGGGCTCAGGCATCACAAGGCCAAGCCTGGACCCCAGCTCTGCCACCCACTGACCTGTAGAGTCTAAGCAAATCACTCAACGTCTCCGGATCGCATCTCTGAAACGGGAACAACATCTTCCGCCAAGCCATTGTGGAGAGTCAATGAGATGATTCACGGAAAAGCCCTTAGCACAGGGATGGCGTGGCAAGTCAGGCCTCAATGTCACTGTCAAGCACCCCAGTCTGGCATCTCGCCTGCAGCCTGGGAAGAATGGAGGAACAACAATGGCACGGAGAGGTGAGGCATTGCTTGTGGGAAAGGTGCACTGCCCCCAAGCTGCTCAGCCCACTAGGGGAGACGGGCAAGGAGGTGTGAAAAGCTCTACATCAAAGGTGCCAAGGCCTGGTAGGGACACAGAAGGGGACAGCAGAGTCTGCTCAGGTCACATGGAGGCAGGAGGCAGACCAGGTGGAGGTCCAGGAAGTGTGGGCACGTGTGGGGGGCAGGTGTGGGGGCAGGTATGGGGAAGCAGGGCTGGAAGGAGTGGGGCGGCAGGGACCAGGCTGGAGGGGAGGGACCAGCCCAGGTCCCCGTTCTCCTAGGAAGGGCTGCACTGATCTCCCGAATCCTGAGACTAAACGACCATACATCTTTTTGTTTTAACAGAGCCTAATAAGATTTCAAAATATTCAAACAGCATAATGCTCAAAGACAAATTTCTGCCAGGCTTCAAGGTGGGAACTTCAATTGACACCAAACTATAACCCGTGATAAGTAACAATTTTACATGACTTTTATTTAATAAAACCACATATTTACAATTCAAAAAGTCCTAGGTTTGATACACTTTGCTAAATAAAATTAAAGGTTAACTGTACAAACAATTAGAACATGATATGTAGCAAGTGTTATCAGGATTCCTCTATTGGCAAACTATTTAAAATAGTCAAAAACTGAGCAGTTAAAAAGTTCCTTTTAAAGTGAACATTGTTTCTAAATGAGACGCCAGTGACTGGTGGAAGACACAGCTCTCCGCTATCAAGTGCCAGCTGCACAAAGGTCCCAAATCTGAAGTCTTAGGTTCTGAAAAATCAGTGGCGTGTCAAGTGGAAAACGCAGGCTTCCATCTCTGTCTCCAGCTTTCCTAACCCACAGTGGCAAGAGAAGCCTGGCTGCGCTCTCGAGCAGCCGTCTGTGGGAAGGGGTCACCGACCCTGGGCCGGGGCCTGTAACTCCCTCACCCCAAAGGGGACATGTCACCCCAACAAGCCCTCATGAGGTCTCTGCAGAGGCTATGAAAACCTCTTTCTGAACTAAAGCCTGGGAAGTATTCCAGATTGGCCTGGGATCCTGCTTCAAAAGTCACTGCATAAATGGTGCTATCGAAGAGATTTATGTCAAACTGTCTGACTAAAACTGCTAAGAGCTGGGCTTTAAATACCTGTGGAATCCCACAAATCGTTCTGAGCAAGCTGCACAAAGGCCCTCGCTGCATCGCTTTCTGTCATGACTTAAGGAGCATCTTTATGTACAGTTAAGAAAATATATACATCTTCCAAGAACAGAAAGTCTACACCACCCAGCAGTCATCAGCATGCCCGGGAGGAGCACCGCGCTCGCGGCGCCGGGGAGGGCCAAGCCGCAGGGCCCCAAGGCCTCCAGGAAGGCTGAGAGCCCGCTCGGGGGGCCAGGCGAGCCGGCCCTAAGGGCTGAGGCAGCAAGTGGGAGCCACCCTGCTCTGCAGCCCCCTGGAGAATTCAGGACGGGAAGGAACAGGCCGCTTCCGGGAAAACTCCACAGGGGCCAGAGCTGGGGTGGAGGGCATGAGGACAGCCCCTGACTGCAACTTGCTATTGCACCTGGAGGTGTCATTCAGGGCACGGCAGACAGAGGAAACCTAGAAAAGGCAGGCGGCAGCCAGGCTGCCTACCCCAGCCCTGGCCCTGGCCCTGGCCCGCACCCTGCTACGCTCTCGAGAGCATCAGAAACTAGACCCGAGCTTGGGGCACGTCCCTGGGGGGCAGGACAGGGTGTGACTGCAAAGGGCTGGAGATGCCCGACCACCCCAGGTGACCCTCACTGTCCTCTGCCTGCGTCTCTTCAGCGCCCCCAAAGGCCAGGACGCCAGCGCTACTCCAGGGCACCTGGCACCTGTTTGCACAGCTGTCCACTTGTCCTTCTGACTGTCCTGGGCAAAGCCTGGCCCTGTCTTTGAAGTTGGATAACCAAAGTTCTTAATACAAAGTTCTCAAAATCAGGAAAAAGCAACAGCAAAAATTTCCTAATGAACTGGGAGAAAAATCAGCAAAAATGGGGGAGGGCTGATGGTTGAGAATTCTGACAAGTGTGTCTGGGACTTTCAGATTTGTGTTGCTTTACTCAGCAATTAAGACAGTTTTGAAACTATTTTAAAGCCAGATGCGTGAGAAGGGACTCACTGGCACTTAGGACTGTTCTGGATGTTCAGGCAGAAAGACAAAGGGGCATTCTGGGCTGCGCCTCCGGTACCCTGGCCTCCGTGGAGAGGAGCAGGTGCGAGAAGGGGGCCTGAACTTCCCCCTCAACGCAGGGGAGCAGTCTCCAGGCCAGCAGGGACCCACTGGAGCCCACTGGGCAGGCCCTGCCCTCGCTCGGCGAGTCCACCGCAGCGGGGCGGCCACGCAGCCACCCCCAGGCAGGGCCTTCCCTGGAGCCCGTGAGCACCTCCAGCCACCTTCCCACGAGAGCCATTCTCTGTAAACACTATCTTTGGTAGATGGTTTAAAACATGACCTCAGCTCCGGAAAGATCACCTGGTAACTAAACCGTCAAACCCTTTCCTGTCTAAATGCTGTAAAGATGAGCCAGCAATGTCTCTGAGGTCCCCCAATAACATTTCTCATGCATCTTGGCTAAGAAAGAGTGTCATGTACTTCCCAGCAGTTGACGTAAAAGCGTCACAATTTAATTAACTCCTGCTGGAACAGGGTGAGCTGCCGGCGCCCTCATCTCACGCTGCAGAGCGTGCGGCGGCTGGCCCTGGCCGTCCCGGCTCGTCGCTCCACGGAGCTTCTTAAGGCTAAGCCTGGGTTTAGTTCTTCAAAAGTCCGTTTTGTTTAAGGCCAACTCCAGTGCCAGGAATCAAACGTGAAAGTAGCCCAGCTCTTCTCAGCTGCCGGCAGGTCAGTCTGAAACAACGGGTGCCGCCGGGACGCTGCTGTCGTGCCGAGCGAGCGCGGCACCTACGGCCTCAGCGTCTGAGGGACGGGCTGCCCTTCTCCATCTCCCGGCTGTCTTTCTGCAGTGCGGTCAGTACCTGGCAACGACAGGGGCACGGCTGTGGTTAATGTGCACGCTGAGCACAGGTCGGCTGACAGACAATGAGGGACAGAGCCGCAGCCGCCTCCCAACCCGCCTCTCCCTCTGCCTCTGGCCCATCGCCCACACCTACATCCACACGGGGATCTGACCGTGCAATCTCTGGACTAACACTCTGCAATCATTTCCCTCCAGCCCTGGCACCAGCGTGAGGGCTCTTCTCCCCGCACAGCCGGGGCCTGTCCCTGGCACCGACCACACCCCACGCCCCCGCAGGCCCCAGCGCTTCAGGCCCTCCACAGCTGCTCCCCCTGCTGCGCAGCCCCCACTCTCCACCCACACACAGGGGTCCTCCTAAAGGCTTGGCCACAGTAGCGTCTCTTTTCTCACACCTTCCTGAGCTTTCTCAAAGTGCCTTAGCTCCTCCGCCAGGCTCTCACAGCTTTTGGTTGACACATTTATTTTTTAAAATATCATATTCATAGGGGAGCGGGTGTAGCTCAGTGGTGGAGCACCTGCTTCCCATGTATCAGGTCTCAGGTTCAATCCGCGGTACCTCCTAAAAAAAATCACATTTCATTGTGACCACGGAACGATAGCAGGGACGAGAACAACAGCGTCGTCCTGCTGACCCACTCTGCGCCCCAGCACCGTGTGCACAGCACTCGGCTGTCCCAAGGCCATCTCAGGAAAGCTGAGACCCAGATTTCTCCGGTTCCAAAACCAATGGGAACTTTGTGTCACCAAACACTCAGCGTCAGGCACGAAGCCCTGTAATTTAATTACAAGCCACCACACGGTGAGACATATGCGAGGAACAAAGGAGGACAGAAGTCCCTCTCTCTGCCTCCAGACAAAGGGCCCTGCAACCCAGACCTACACTGCACTGGTTCTGGAGAGCTCCCCAGGGCGCTTGCTCAAGCACAGCCTTCAGGGAAGACCTGCTGACACCCCTCCCACCCCCAACAGGATCACTGCACGCCCCCGCTGTCAGGAAATGGCCTAGCATTCAAATACTCCTGAGTTTCAGCCAACGGTTTCTACCTAGTGCCTAAAATGCAGCAGCAAGAGGAGCGCTCTCGGTGTGACGCTCCGCGCGGCCTGTGCTGGGTGGGGGCTGCGCACGCTGGCGGAGCCTCTGTCTTACGGGAGAGCACCAGTGAGAGTGGTGGGAAGGAGACCAGTAGCTCGTGAGCAGGAAAGTCACGGCAGCGAGAGCCCCTCCCTGCGGGACAAAGTCCCTCAGGAAAGGCCTGGGAAAACCACCGCAAGCAGCTGAGTCACGGAACGTGCCAGTGCGTATCTCCCCACAGGGCTCGCTGTGCGGGCACTCGACCTGCGCAGCCACACAGGCCCTCGCTCACCGGGCCCTGCTCGCTTCACTGCTCTGCTGTCACCATCTTAAAACTTGCAGGAAATTCTGAACAAGGAGCCCATGTTTGCATTTTGCATTGTCCACTCACTTACTCAGCAGACAGACTTTCCCCTCACGCTGGAGCTCTGATAACCGCAGCCATTCCTGCTCACACAGGAGCTGTCTTCAATACTTAAGAACTTCGACTCATCTCAGCCAAGGCGCAAAAGTGCCCCCCACCAAGCTGGTGAATCCAGGGGAGCATCTCACTTATCACCCAGGCCACATCACAGCAGCAGCGCGTCTTCCCAGCAGACCCCACAGGAAGGGGTCCTTCCATCAAGAGAGCATCAGGCAGCGGGGAGAGGAGGGGGAGGAGGGGGAGGAAGGCAGAACAGCGGGCCCAGGGGAGAAGGGAAGCCCCTCCTCCGGGGATAAATAGGCACCAAATTGCCACTTACAAACGCTTTCTAACACGGCATCGTGATGGCAAACCAGAAGTACTGACCTTCCCAAGGCCACTGTAGAGCGGTGGGAAGGCTTTTGTCATCCTTCAACCACATGTCGATCATCAGACAGAACCCCAAAGAGGGAAGGCCTTGCCCCAGAGCACCCACGGCAGTGCCGAGCCGCCAACCCAGTGCCTGCTGTAGAGACCGCACTTTCCTCAGAGAGCACTGAGCAGCGTACTTACCACGGTGCCGCTCTACGTTATGGGGAAAAAAGAAGACAATTCGTTTACCTGAGCCCACTTTTTATTTCGACTTTGCATCTGGACTGTAGCAATGGAAGCAAAGAACTCCTCTGAAGGCAGATCCTCCGGCAGCTTGGTGAGGAACTGGGCGATGTGGATGAAGTCCATCTTGGTCAAGATGTCCTCAAACAGTCTCAGTACCCCCAGGGCTGTGCGGAACAGGAACTCCTCCCCATCGCGACAGAACACGTCCCATATCCGGCAGGCCAGATCCAGTGGCAGAGACTTACTGTACAAGGTGAAGATCCTGGGAAGGAAAAGGCTGAATTTATTGTATATCGGATGGTGCAAAGAAAGAGCTCTGAATTCGCCGGAATCCATTCAGAACTCTCCAAGTCGGTCACGTCCACACTTGGGTACCCTGGTGGGGGAGGCCTGCATGCCTTCTGAAGGCCAGCTTAAAATGTCTGAAAGCACAGCATCGCTGGCTTTCACAGTCCCCAACACGGTTTCTGAATTCCTGACAGATCACTTCTACGTCCCACGGGTATTCATGGAGCGCCTACTGTGTCTGTCTGCGTAGGCACTGGATACCCTGGTTCAAGGCAGCCCTGGCCCCTGCCCACACAGTACAGAGCTTCAAGGCATGAAGCAGGCGGCAGAACGTCCTGACTCGGTGGGTGCATGTAGAGTTATGTGTACTTTTCCCCAGCAGGGGTCAGCAAAGGAACAAAGGAAATTTTTCCCAATAAATGTCAATTTACAAGATTACAAGAAACTGTGCTTATTCTTAAAGCACATCATCAGATGGAGAGGTGAAGTACAGATAGATATGTGCTCCCTTAAAGAGTCCACAGCCCAAACCACCAAACAGATACAATCCTGAGCCATCAAGTGTCTTCTTAGCAGACGTGAGCCCCTCCAACGAGGAACCTGGCTCTGTCTCAGGCAAAGTGAAGTCGCAGCCAAACTGACTCTGGGGGAGTCCCTCTTCCCACCTCATCCACGAGGCCTGGCCCTGGCACCGTGTCTGGGGTGTCTCCTCACCCCCAGAACCAGGCAGATGCTGCTACCTGCTGAGGCAGTACTGTCCCCTCTGGTTCCCCTCTACCCTGGGGCTTGTTGCAAGGCACCTGCCTACTTCTGCCCTCCCCTGTGGATTGCTCAAGAGCAGGGCCCAATTCATCTTAACCGCCAGCAGCCAGCAGCGCAGTGTCTGGCCACCTTGGCTAAATAAGTAAATGGGGTGGTTAATTCCCAAGCTACCTGAGGAGCTCACAAATGCCAGTGGTTCTCAGGGCCTTTTCTGCCATCAGTAACAACACTTACTCGAAGCGGTTTTCTGGTGCCCTGCTTTAAAGCCACTCTTCCACGGGTTTCAACATTTCATTAGTTGTACATCATCTCCTGAGACAGCGCTAGGTAGGTCCTGCAAACACCTGAACTCTAGGAGCTGGACTTCGACGGGGGCATGGCTTGGTCAGGAGGTAATGTCATTAAATCTTTGACAGTGTGACTTTTTAATTTTTTGAAGAGGTGAAAACAGTTACTTTTCTGTAATAGGTTCCACCAGAAAAATGACACACACCACACTGGTAAATGTGCTCCCAAGTCTGCCGGCACGGACTTTGTGTCTGTGGTGACCTACGGGAGGCCATTTCCTTCGAGCTCCCCTCTGGCAGGAGGCCCTTCCCTTGGGATGCAGAGGGGCGTTCAGGCCAAAGGGCCGGCCTCCAACACGCCAGGCAGCTGCTAGTGCAGACAGCATAAAGCGCGACCCAGGGCAGGGCTTGAGGAGTCTCAGAGATCCCAGCGAGGCATAGAAATTTAACTTTCGTTCAGCTCAGGTGACGGGATGAAAAACCCTACCACCCATAAAAGCGAAGGCCTGCTGGGTGCCGCACCCAGCAGCCAGAACACTCCCTGAGATGGGCCCTTTATCCCCATTTCATGGGAGGGAACCCAGCCTTGGGACAACAAACTAAACTGCCCAAGAACCCAGACGCTAAGGGGCAGAGCCAGGCTGACCTGGCTCCAAAGCCTGTACTCCCAAGGCCCAGGCCAGGCTACAGAGAAGGCGAAACCGTCGTAGCCTCGGGGTGAATTTTGTTTGTAACAAGCCTTTATCCTGAACTTCTTGCTAAACGAAAAAGAAAATACAATTTTATCACTCCAGTCTGAAAAATACTGTTTAAGATCAAAGAGATTTTTGTTTCTATTCTCAACCTAGAGAAATTCCCAATTCTATTTGGAGAATACGCATATTAATGTATTATAAAAAGGCAAAAAAGAACTGACCTAGTTCATTATACTATCTCTTGCTTGCCTGTAACACAAAGATGAAGCTCTTAAACCTTTTCTTTTTACTAAATCCCATATTCTTTTTTTTTAACCTTTAGCATTGACATAGTACCTTCTTTGCCTTTGCTACAAAAATTTTACAATATTACTGTTGACTATAAGTCTATACATTACATTAGTTGTATTTTTCCCATGTATCACCATATTAACACCTTGTAACAAAGGAACATTCTTGTGTTTGTATTATTAACCAAAATCCTCACCTACCATCAAAGTCTCTATATTATAGAGTTCCTAGATTATCCTCTTTCAGTCAACATCAACCTCCCTAGAAGACCCCTTTCAGCCACAATCACATTTATAAATCAGCAGCGTTATACTCAGTATAATGTACAACCTCTTCGTCTTCAGTAAAAATGACAGGGAAATAGAGTAGCTACAGGCAAAGAGGAGAGAGAGTAACAAAGAAGCTTCCTCAACATAACTTTCTTGAGTTCCTATTTGTGGGGGGTCTCCACAAGCTTCTACCTTAGACAGGAGCGGAGCTTTGGGAATAACAGAGCACTGCTGTCAAGGCACGCTGCGCCCACCTTGCTCAGGCCTCCTACCACGTGGGCACTACCGCTTCTCCATGCGGGGACCCCGCTGATTCCACGCAGGCCAGTCTACTCCTCATGAAGATTCTGGGAACCCTGCCATGTGCTATCATCGTGCTCTGGAGCTGAGGCCATGTAGCACTGAACAAAACAGAAAACATCCCCTGCCTTCAGGCAGCTCACCCATGTCGGGTGGGCGGGATCAAATAAAATACACAGCACGTCAGATGGCAATTAAGAAATAAAAGCAGGGGTAGGAAACAGGGATGCCTGTGAGTGTGTGTCAGTGTGTTTGTGTGTGTGTGTGTACACAGACACAATTCTAAACAGGGTGGTTACGGAGCACATCCCTGAAAAGTGACTGTTCCCTGACAAAAGACATGCTCACGTCTTACCCAGCGTTCCTGCGGGTGAACCCATTCAGAAACAGGACCGCTGAAGATGTTCTCCTCGGTTCCTGTTGGACTTGTTTGTTACCGGGATCCCTGAAGATCCTATTGAGATCTTCAAAAGGAATCAGGTGGGCCTGAGTCCTAAGATCGGCCTTACAGAGAAGAAACGTAGATGCAGGCAATTAGCAGAAGCCAGAAGGCGCCAGAGAGGAGGGGTCACCACAACCACGTGGCAGGAAACTGCAAGCCCCCGAATGCCGCCATCTCGGGGAGAAAACATGGCCTTGCTGACATCCTGATTTTGGACTTCTAGCCTCTGAACCCTGAGCCGATAAATGCTTGCTGTTTAAGCCAACCCAGTGGTATTTGTCACAGAAGCTCTGGCAGGCTAAGACAGTGACTCTTCGTGAGTATCTGAAGATAAGCAGCAAGCCACGAGAATAGGTCTGGAAAGTCTTCCAGACTGAGGAAACAGCAAGTTCAAAAGCTCTGCAGGGAAGCGGATGTGGCTCGAGCGACTGGGCTCCCACCTACCATACGGGGGGTCCCGTGTTTGGTTCCCCGGGTCTCCTGGTGAAGGCGAAGCTGGCCCGCACTGCAAACTGACACAACAAGATGAC
>JAQZBX010077934.1:0-14200 GCA_029593785.1 Cabassous unicinctus
TGAAGGGTATTTATTTGGGGTAGAAGTCCACAGATACCAGGCCATAAAGCGTTAAGTTTCTTCTCTCACCAAAGTTCATTGCCACGTGTTGGAGCAAGACAGCTGCTGACGTCTGCCAGGGTTCAGGCTTCTTGTGTTCCTCTCTTCCCAGGGCTGCATTTCTCTTTGGGCTTAGCTCTTCTGATTCCTCCACAAGGTCAGCTGTAGCTATCAGGCGAATGGCTCACTTCTCTTTTTCTGGGGCCTTTTCTCCAACATCAAAACTGCTTCTCAAAAACTGCTTCAACTCTGTTCTTGCCATGCCTTTTATATTCGATTCCCCACCCTCCAAGGGGTGGGTCTCAATACCCTACTGACGTGTCCCAGTCAATGCCCTAATAATAACTTAATCATGCCTAGATTAACAGATGAGTTTACAAGCATGATCCAATTATATTTTTGGAATTCATAATTACATCAAACTGCCCAACTGCAACACCCACCCATTGTAACAATGCTCTATGAACACTTGAACACATTCATATGCCTTAATGGTATATGCCTCACGTGAATCTCCTCCCATGCATCCCCCCTCTCTGACACCGTGCACCAATGATCCTCCCCTGCCACAGTTGTAACCCTCAGTGATCCAACACTTCTTCAAAATTGAAATGAACAAAATAACTGAATACAAATGATAGGAAAATAATATAATAATGGTTTAAAAAATAAAAATTTTTTTTAAAAGTTTGAAATAATGAAAAAATAAAAACTATATAATTAAAAAATTTTTTAACATTATGTCTTTCATCACTGTAAGATCTCTTGTATGTACGGTGACATTTGTTTCCATTTATTCGCCCAGAGTCTAATTTTTTTTTTTTCATTTTGTTCAAAGAAGCTTTATGCTACAGAAAAGTCACGTACAGAATAGAGGTGATTCCCATATACCCAACGACCTCTACCTTTTCCCCTTTCCCCTATTAATAACATTTTACATATGGTTGGTACATTTGTTACAATTGATGTACAAATATTCAAACATTGCTACTAACTATGGTCAATGATTTACATTTTGGTTTACATTTTGGACCGTACACTTTTACAGATTTTGATGAAGTTTGACATGGTCTGTATCCATCTTTGCAAGATCATGTAGAACAATTCCATTGCCCCCAAAATGCCCTGTGTCCTATCTATTCTATTCCCATGGTCCCAACATTGTGGTTTCAACCACATACCCACAAATCCCCAGAGTCCACCTGCTCCATCCCCTAAACCTCCCCCCAATTCCATGGACAGCCTAACTCATCCTCCCCACCCTATCCCCATTACAGACCAGCACCGTCCAGCCCAACAGCATTACTGCCCCACTGTTATGCCCATCCAGTGCATAACTACAGCCTTCCACCTTATCATAGTTTTTGCCCATATGGGCATTGGCTCACAAACTTCTTTTCCCTTTCTGTCTCCCGTAAACCTGTCTTCCAGACTCAAGCTCTGAGCGCCTGCTCGATTTCCTTAATTCGTATCAGTGAGGTCATGTAATGTTTGTCCTTCAGTGCCTGGCTTGCTTCATTCAAAATCAACATAAGGTCCTCAAGATTCATCCATGTTATCCTATGTGTTAATACTGCATTCCTTTTTACAGCTGAGTAATATTCTATTGGATGTATGTACCACAATTTGTTTATCCATTCATCTGTTGATGGACATTTGGGTTTTTTCCAACTTTTGGCAAATAGTGAATAATGTTGCTATGAACATTGGTGTACATATATCTATTCAGGTACCTACTTTCAATTCTTCTGGGTATATACCCAGCAGTGGGATTGCTAGATCATATGACAGCTCTAGAATTAGTTAGCTTCCTGAGGAACTGTCCAATTGTCCTCCACAATGGCTGTACCATTCTACATTCCCACTAGCAGTGAATAAGTGTTCCTATTCCTCCACAACCTCTCCAACACTTGTAGTCCTGTTTTTTTTAATAGCCGTCAGACTAATGGGTGTAAGATGATATCTCATTGTAGTTTTGATTTGCATTTCCCTAATAGCTAGTGATGTTAAGCATCTTTTCATGTGCTGTTTAGCCATTTGTATTTCTTCTTTGGAAACGTGTCTATTCAAATCTCTTGCCCATTTATTCAATGAGTTGATTGTCCTTTTATTTTCAAGGTGTAGGATTTCTTTATATATGCTGGATATTAGGTCCCTATCAGATAGATGGTTACCAAATATTTTTTCCCATTGACTAGACTGCCTTTTCACTTTTTAATTTTGAGGATGTCCCATTTATCTATTTTTTCTTTCATTGCTCGTGCTTTGGGTGTAAAGTTCATGAAACCGTTTCCTAAAACAAGACCCTGTACATGCTTCCCTACATTATCTTCTAGGAGCTTTATGGTCTTGGCTTTTATATTTATATCTTTGATCCATCTTGAGTTAATTTTGTATAAGGTGTGAGGTAGTATTCCTCTCTCATTCTATTAGTTATGGATATCCATTTCTCCAAGCACCATTTGTTGAAGAGGCCATTCTCTCCCAGTTGAGTGGGCTTGGTGGCCTTGTCAAATAAAAGGTGACTGTATGTGTGGGGATCTATATTGGAACTCTCAATTCGGTTCCACTGGTCAGTATGTCTATCCTTGTGCCAATATCATGCAGGGTTTTTATTTATTTATTTATTTATTTGTATTTGTATTTTTTAATAATAATTTTTTTTATTTTTTAAAAGATACTTAGATTACATAAATGTTACACAAAAATTATAGGGATTCCCATATGCCCCACCTCCCACCCCTCCCACAACCACCCACATAGACATCTTTCATTAGTGTGGCACATCACCTGCAATGGATATACACATCCTGGGCCTTTGCTACTAAGCCTGTACCATAGTTCACATTGTAGACCACACTCTTTCCCACATAGTTCTGCATGTTATATGATGATATAAAATGGCCTATTATCTGTCATTGCAATGTCACTCAGGATAATTCCCAAGTCCCGAAAAAGCCTCTATATTAAAACTGCTTTTCCTTCTCCCTGCCAGTGTCCAGTCGCCATTGACTCCACATTAATGTTGTAATTTTTTCCATTGATTGAATCACAATATGTCTACAACAGAATACCAGTAAGTCCACTCTAGTACATCCTGAGGAGTCTGGGATGGTGATGTCCACTCTACCTCCAAGTGACAGGGGGCTTATATCCCATGGATATGATGGATGGGATTATCCTGCCTGCAGCTGCAGACAGTGTTCATCCTGTCATAATGATGAACACTTCACACACTCTCTAGAAGTCTGCTCCAGATGTGCCCTGTCCTGAATGCCCCTCCAACAAACATCCTAAACCAGTGACACTTCCTTGTGATATTGCCATAAGAGCATTCCCACCTCTGTACTTTCAACTTTATACCCACAAATCCCAAGTGTTCACCTGGTCCCTCTCCCATCTCTCCCCCCAGTATCCTGGGTATTCTAACCCACCCTTACCAATCTACCCACCTGTCAACCCTGCACCACCAAACCCAATAATATCACTATCCACCTGTCCTATCCCTTCAATATGCAACTACACTCTATCACTTTACCATAGATTACATCCTTATGGATGATGGCTCACAACTTTCTCTTCTCTTTCTCTTTCTTATAAACCTATCTTTCAGACAATAGTTCTTGGAGACTGCTCAATTTCCTTAATTCATATCAGTGAGGTCATGTACTGTTCATCCTTCAATGCCTGGCTTGCTTCACTCAACATAAGGTCTTCAAGATTCAGCCATGTTATCCCGTGTGTTAGCACTTCATTCCTTCTTACAGCTGAGTAATATTCCATTGTATGTATGTACCACATTTTGTTTATACATTAATCTGTTGATGGGCACCTGGGTTGATTCCAACTTTTGGCAATAGTGAGCAAACCATGAAGTTTTGACCACTGTAGCCTTGTAGTATTTTTTAAAATCAGGTAGTGTGATTCCTCTGATTTCATTTTTCTTTTTCAATATATCTTTGGCTATTGGGGGCCCCTTGTCCTTCCAAATAAATCTCATAGTTAGCTTTTCCAATTCAGTAAAAAATGCTGTGGTACTTTTTTGGGGGATTGAGTTAAATCAGTTTGGGTAGGACGGACACCTTAATGGTATTTAGTCTTCCTAACCATGATAAGGGAATATTCTTCCATTTATTAAGTCTTCTTTGACTTCCTTTAACAGTGTTGTGTAGTTTTCTGCATATAAGTCATTTACATCTTTAGTTAAATTTATTCCTAGGTATTTGATTCTTTTAGTTGCTATTGTAAATGGGATTTTTTTCTTGATTTCCTCCTCAGATTGCTCATTATTAGTGTACAGAAATGCTACTGATTTGTGCATATTGATCTTATAACCTGCCACTTTGCTGAACTCATTTATAAGCTCTAGAAGCTCTGTTGTAGATTTCTCAGGCTTTCTATGTATAGGATCATGTCGTCTGCAAATAGTGAAATTTTTACCTCTTCCTTTCCAATTTGTATGCTTTTTATACCTTTTTCTTGCCTCAGTGCTCGAGCAAGTACTTATAACTCAATGTTAAATAAGAGTGATGAAAGTGGGCATCCTTGTCTTGTACTCAATGTTAGAGGGAAAGCTTTTAGGATTTCACCATTGAATATGATGTTAGCTGTGGGTTTTTCTTTTATACCCTTTATCATGTTGAGGAAATTTCCTTCTATTCTTATCTTTTGCATTGTTTTTGTGAGGAAAGGGTGCTATATTTTGTCAAATGCTTTTTCCGCATCTATAGAGATGATCATGTGATTTTTTTTCTTTCCATCTGTTTATGTGGTGTATTACATTGATTGATTTTCTTTTGTTGAACCATCCTTGCATACTAGGGATGAAACCCACTTGGTCATGGTGTATAATTCATTTGATATGTTATTGAATATGATTGGCAAGTATTTTGTTGAGGACTTTAGCATCTAGGTTCATCAGAGAGATTGGTCTATTGTTTTCCTTTCTTGTGGCGTCTTTGTTTGGCTTTGGTATTAGAGTGATGTTGGCATCATAGAATGAGTTAGGCAATGTTCCCTCCACTTCTATTTTTTGGAAGATTTTAAGCAGCATAGGTGTTAGTTCTTTCTCGAATGTTGGGTATAATTCACTTGTGAAGCCATGTAATCCTGGGCACTTCTTAGTTGGGAGGTTTTTGATGATGAAGTCTATCTCGTTTTTTGTGATTGGTCTGTTGAGTTCATCAATTTCTTCTTTCATTAATGTAGGATGTTTGTGTGTTTCTAGGAGTTTGTTCATTTCCTCTAAGATATCTATCTTGTTGGCATACAATTTTTCAAAGTATGCTCTTATGATTCTCTTTATTTCTGTGGAGTCAGTGGTGATATCCTCGCATCTTATTTCATGTATTTACATCTTCTCTCTTTTCTTCTTTGTTAGTCTTGCTAAGGGTTTGTCAATTTTATTAATCTTCTCAAAGAAACAATTTTTGATTTTGTTTATTTTTTCTAGTGCTTTTTTATTTTCACTTTCATTTAGCTCTGCTCTAATCTTTGTCATTTCCTTCTTTCTACTTCCATGGGGATTAGTTTGTTGTTCTTTTTCTAACTCCTCCAGTTGTGCAATTGGATCTTTTATTTTAGCTCTTTCTTCTTTTTTAATATAGGTATTTATGGCTATGAATTTCCCTCTCAGTACAGCTTTTGCTGCATCCCATAGGTTTTGATACGTTGTGTTGTCATTTTCATTCATTTCTAGGTAGTTACTGATTTCTTTTGTGATTTACTCCTTAACCCACTGTTTGTCCAAGAGTGTGTTGTTTGACTTCCATATCTTTGTGCCTAATCTGGTTCTCTGCCCCTTATTGATTTCCAGCTTCATTCCATTGTGGTCAGAGAAATTACTTTGTATAATTTCAATCTTTCTGAATTAATTGAGATTTTTTCTGTCACCTTGCATGTGGTCTAATCCTGGAGAATGATCCATGTGCAATCAAGAAGAATGTATATCCCACTGTATTTGGGTGTAAGGTTCTGTGAATGTCTTTTAGGTCCAGATCCTCTAATGTATTATTCAAAGTCTTTGTTTCTTTGTTGATTTTCTGTTGAGATGTTCTGTCTAAAGGTGATAATGGTGTATTAAAGTCCCCCACTATAATTGTAAAGGCATCTATTTCTCTACTTAGTTTTTCCAGTGTTTGCCTTATGTACTTTGAGGCACCCTGGCTAGGTGCATAAATGTTTATGATTGTTCTTTCTTCTTGATAGATGACCACCTTTATTAATATTTAGTGTCAGTCTTTGTCTCTTACAATAGTTTTGCATTTAAAGTCTATTTTGTCTGATATTAGTATAGCTACTCCCACCCTTTTTTGATTATTGTTTTCTTGTAAAGTTGTTTTCCAGCCATTCACTTTCAGCCTCCTTGCATCCCTGGGTCTAATTTGGGTTTCTTTTAGACAGCTTATAAATGAGTCATATTTCCTTATCTATTCTGCCAATCTGTATCTCTTGACTGGTGAGTTTAATTTATTAACATTCAATGTTATTACTGTCAAGGAATTACTTACATTAGTCATATTTTCTTTAGGTTTGTGTATGCCATATGTTGTTTTTATTTCTCTTTTTCTTTTTAGTTGTTCTTACACTCTCCTCCAATTCTTTCTCTCCTGTTTTTTCCTTTCAACCTGCAGAACTCCCTTTAGATTTCTTGAAGGGCAGGTTTCTTATTGACATACTCTTTTAATTTCTGTTTATCTGTGAATATTTTGAACTCCCCCTCATTTCTGAATGCCAGCTTTGCTGCATAGAGAATTCTTGGTTGGAAGTTGTTTTGTTTTTTTTTAGCACTTCAACTATGTCATACTACTGCCTTCTTGCCTCCATGATTTCAGATGAGAAATCAGCTCTTAATCTATCGAGCTTCCCTTGTATGTCATGGATCTTTTCTCTCTTGCTGCTTTCAGTATTCTCTCTTTGTCTTGAACATTGGACAATTTGACCAGTATATGTCTTGGCGTAGGTGTGTTAGGACTTATACTGTTTGGGGTGTGCTGCACTTCCTGGATGTGTATGTCCATCTTCCTCAACAGAGTTGGGAAGTTTTCAGTCATTATTTCCTCCAACATACCTTCTGTCCCCTTTCCCTTCTCTTCTCTCTCTGGGATGCCTATAATGTGTATGTTTGTATGTTTCGTGTTGTTGTTCAAATCTGTAAGTCCCTGCTGGATTTTTTCTATCTTTTTATCTATCTGTTCTACTATCTGTGTGATTTCATATGTACTGTCTTCCACATTACTGATTCTTTCCTCTGCCTGTTCAAATATGCTGTTATGTGCTTCCAGTGCATTTTTTATTTCTTGGATTGTGCCACTCGTCACCATCATATCCGTTATCTTTTCACATATGTTTACAATTTCTTCAGTATGTTCTCCCAGTGTCTTCTTAATATCCTTAATCTCTTCTTTCACTTCATTAAGTTGATTCATATTATTTGTTTGGGCCTCTCTGATTAGTTGTTCCATGTTCTGCATCTCCTCCTGGTTTTTAGTTTGTTCATTGGACTGGGCCATGTCTTCTTGTTTCTTAGTATGGCTTGTAATTTTTTGTTGGTCAACTCTAAAAGTAGTCCATGCTGGTGCAGGTTGAGTGGCTCCCAAAGGGGGACCATGTAAATGCTTCATAGCCTTTTGTCTGTCACCATCTTCCCCAAGTTCATTGGTTACTACAGCCTCAGTTTCAGAGATGAGCTGGTTGATTTTCTTGCATGTATAAAATGGGGCTAATTCTACATGAACCACTTGCCAGTCTGTTCCACAAGGTATTTCCAAAATCTTGCCATGGTTTTTAAGGACTTTTCAAAATCCTGTAAAATTCAGATTCTGATAATTTCTGCAGTAGGATAAGATTGAGGTAGACTCGCTGAAGGCCAGCTGAAGGTCTTTAATGTTCCTATGTTGGACCTGTTCCTAGTGTGACAGGTGGGAGCCTGGCTTTCTGCATTGTCACAATGTAGTAACACCTGTGCTTTCTTTCTGTGCATCCAGTGATGACTGAAGTTCATTCTGCAGTGTAGCAAACCTGTGCTGAGCCTCTGAAAGTTTTTAGTTTTGAGACTGAGAAAATGTTGAAAAGAAGGTACCACCAAGGTGATGCTTTCTTCCCGAAGACCAGCAGCTGGCGATCCTTGGCTCCTCTGTCACATGGCAAGGCACATCGGTTGGATCTTAGATTTAATAAGACTATAGGTAAGGCTGTTAGCCCTGGTAGATTGAGGGCTTCCATGAATTTAGCTAATTGAGTTTTAATTACACTGATTGTTCTTTCTATTAAGCCTGAGGATTGGGGGTGATAGGCACAACGAAGATGTTAAAAATAGGCCATATCTTGCATATTGCTTTTCATAATTTGTCCTGTAAGGTGGGTTCCTTGATCATGGTGAAGTTCTGAGGGAATTCCCCTATTTGGAATTATTTTTTTCTAATAATACGTTTATGACAGTAGCAGCAGTAGCTTTTCTACAGGGAAAGTCTTCAGCTAAAGGGGAGTACATACAAATCATTATTAAATATATTTACAGCCTTGCAATGCAGGTAATTGAATTGCTTTATTTCAAAAGGTCCAGTAGGTAAGGGAGAATGTCTTTGAGAGTGATGAAAAGGTTTTCCTGGATTATGCTTGGAATAAATTAAACTGTGATATATTTTCATAGCTATGTTAAGGGATGGTTTCCAAAAATATTGCTTCCCTCAGCTTACCATTTTATCAGTATTCCACTAAGTCCTTTTATGAATAATTTCCAAAACAGTTTCCTGATGGCATGGAGGACTAATTTACCATTAGAGCTAAACTATGATTTAATTGCAGTTTATAAAAGCAGACAGCAGTTTTGCATTTTTCTATCTCCTGGAGAAGAGCAATTTTTAAGCCTTTAGTAACAGTATAGCATCTAGCAATTCTGTAACATAAGAGCATTTTTTTTTTTTCTCTATTGGAGGTTAAAAAACTTCTTTGTTACCATAACATCCCCAAATCATGAACAACCCCAAAGGCATACTAATTATCAGTGCATATATTTGCTATTTTTCCCTTTTGCAAGTATACAAGTTTTTTTTTAATATACTTTTTTTTTTTTTAAAAAGATACTTAGATTACATAAATGTTACATAAAAAATATAGGGGATTCCCATATTCCCCACTCCCTACGCCTCCCACATTCTCCCACGTTAACAGCATCCTTCATTAGTGTGGTACATTTGTTACAATTGATGAACACATTTTGGAGCATTGACACTAAGAGTGGACTAGAGTTTACCTTGTATTTACACTCTCTCCTGCACAATTTTGTAAGTTATGATGAGATATATAATGGCCTGTACAGCTTTTTGTGAGCAAAAAGTTCAGCTTGTTGAGCTGACATGAGATTAGGTACCAACTTTGCTTCTATGATCTCATGGTTAGAGGTAATAGCAAATCTAACAGGATAGATTACTGATTTATCTTTAAGGTGGGAACCATCTGTATACCAGATAACATCTGCATTATCAATTGGGCTCTCTATTAAATCTATTCAAGGGATTAATAATTAGTTAAATCTATGCAGTCATGAAGAGTTTTGCCAGAAAAAGTAGGCAGTAAAGTTATGACAACGAACAAAAAAAACATTGGGAGGGGAAAGTAAGAGAATTTCATATGAAGCTAACCCTTTGGTAGAGAGGACTTCAACAGAATGAGGGACATAAATACTTAGGGGACATCCCATAATTAATTTTTCAATTGATTCTCAAAGTTTTGCTGTCACAACAATGGACCACATGTAAGAATGGAGTCCTTGGCTGTGGTAGCCATTTGTTGGCTGTAATATCCTGGGGGTCTATGTTGGTTTCTATGCTTTTGTTTAAGAAAACTTAAGGCATTCCCTACTTGTTCATGGATTGGGGGCGGGGGGAATGAGTAATTTGTAATTAGGGCGTCCCAGAGTGGGAGTGCTAAGCAAACTATATTTTCTTAAAGGAATTTAACTAGTTTCATCCCAAATAAGGGGCTCAATTTGTTCAGCTCTAAGCAAGGCATATAAAGGTTGAGCCATAAAAAAAAATTAGGAATCCAACTTCTACAATATCCTGCAAGGCCTAAAAATCCTTTTAATTGAAATTTGGTCTTGGGAGGAGGCCCTGGGGGCAGGGATAGGTGGGGCAGAAAGAATGTGGCCCATATCAGCAGGCAATGTGGATTATAAATGGGTTGGAATAGTATCTGAAAGAGGGTGGTATTTAAATTTTATTTCTTTGAATGAAAGAAGAGGGATATATATGGGACTTAATACCTTATCCTGGTCTGTTGAATCTGAGTTCCAAATTAATTTCCCCCCTTTTGGGAGAAAGACATATGTGCTTGGAATAATCCAAGGAAATCTCTTCCTAGGTGAATTGGGGCAGATGGGACTAATAAAAATTGATTAGTGCCTTGTAAAGGTCCTAACTGAAAGGCAATTGGGGAGAATTAAAGATGGTCCTGGGTTTGTTGGACACTCACCATTTGTATTGTTTCTGTACTCTTAGGAGGAGGGTTAATGAAGGCAGTGGGATTTAAGACAGAGAAGGTGGCCCCAGTGTCTATTAGAGCCCACATACCCTCTTTTCCAATTCTCAGAGCTATGTCACCTAAAGATGTGATGTGTTATATACCCAGAGCAGCCCTAGCAGCCACATTGAAAGGCATCTTGCTTTCCAAGAGGGAAATGAGCATTAGGGGGGTTGCTGCTGTTTTCAGGTAGTTTGGGGCAGTTTCTTTTCCAAAGTCCAACCTATTTACAGCCATTACAAATATCAGCACCCTGAATCCTCCTGCCTAAAAGGGTTCGTTGGGGGCTTATTTAGCTGCTGTAATTGTAAACTCATGGTTTGTATTTGTGCTGTTTTTCCTTGGGAAGATTCCTCACCCCCCTCCCCAACCTTTTAAAGTTGATATCCAATTGATCTGTAAGATTTACTAAATCATTAGGTTCCACTGTGGCCGAATGAGTTGTTTATGTTTTAGAGCTTGGATCTTCTGAAAGACTGTTAACAAAAGTAGAATTAAATAGGGTCGAGGTTTCATAGTTAATATGGTCAAGACCTGAGACCTGTTTAAAGGTTTTTTTTTGTTTTGTCTTTTGTTTTTGAGCCTATTATAACATTCATATACAGGCACATTGGGTTTCTAGACATATTTTTTTGGAATTTTCTCCAATTAATAATTTGGGGGAAAACTTTAAGTATGAACTTATAAACTTATGAAATTCCTTGGTTAGCTTAAATGCTTCAGTTTGTCAGTTGTTGTTCATTTTGAAAATTCATTGAAGGGATCTACCCAGACTTTGGCATGACCGTCACAAGCAGTCATGTAAATTAATTGGTAAATGTCTGAATATCCAGGCTGTTAAGTCTGAATTCTGAGTTAAGTCTGCAAAAGACTGAGTTCTTTTGCAAAACCTACTGGGTCTTCAGTACATTTTGGGAAATCTTTTTTTTTTTAAATTTTTTTAATATCTTAAAAAAATGTTTAAAAGAGATTTAGATTACATAAATGTTACATAAAAAATATAGGGGATTCTCATATGCCCTGCTCCCTAGCACTCCCACATTTTCCCACATTAACAACATCCTTCATTAGTGTGGTACATTTGTTACAATTGATGACCACATTTGGAAGCATTGCCACTAAGCATGAATTATAGCTTACATTGTAGTTCACACTCTCTTCCGCACATTTTTGTAAGTTGTGACAAAATATATAATGGCCTATATCTGTCATTGCGATGTCATTCAAGACAATTCCCAAGTCCTGAAAAGGCCCCCAAATAATACCTATTTTTTCCCTCTCTCTCCCCTCAGAACCTCCAGTGGCCACTGCTTCCACATCAATGATAAAAGTTCTTCCATTGCTAGAATCACAATAAGTCTATAGTAGAATAACAGTAAGTCTACTCTAGTCCATTGCTCATTCCCCAATCCTGAGGATTCTGGGATTGTGATGCCCACTACACCTCTAATTGAGAAGGGGCTTAGATCCCATGGGGCAGGTGGATGGGACTATCTTGCTTGCAGTTGCAGACTCTCTCTGTTCCTTGGGATGGTCATTGTCCATTATCATCTCCTTTTTAGTTGTCCTGAGTGAGTCCAATGAACTGGAGAGTAGGTCTTGCAACTTTGTTGAGATTCAGGACCCAGGTGGCACATGGACAGCCCAAAGATTTAAGTCTCTTGGACATACACCTACGACTCTAGTACTAACTATAGGTTCAAATAGAAGGGGCAGCAGAGCCATGTGTAGGGAAAACACAACTGAGTCCAACTCTATCACACTGGGGAGCATAAATTCCAAAGTAGGACCCACTGGCAGGGTGCCAAACTCCTGAGCTATCCGCCCTGCCTATAGTGTCTGGATGTCTCCAGAGCCCTCAGGAGCCCCACTATTTGAAGCAATATTTACTTTGGCAGTCAATGAGATCCTGCTGAGACATGCATAAGCATAACCTCTAGAATGACCCCCAACTCACTTTGAAGTCTCTTATCCATATAAACTCATTTGTCTTTACCCTTTCCCCCTTTTTGTAAAGGTCTTTTTCCAGTTGCATTGCTAGTTGGTACTTGGTAGTAATACCTGGGTGCCAGGAAGGCTCAACCCAAGGGTAATTTTTCAAGCTTGCTATTGTGCTTAGATAAGTCTTTGTTACTTTTTGTTAATTTAGTATTTGTTTCTTGAAAAGAGACATTTTTTGAATTAGTTATACATTTGTAAGCTTCCAAGTACCAATTAAAATATGCTTCTCATTCAGATTGCTTAGTTTTAGAGCCTCTATTTTCTAATTGAGTGTGCAAATATACCAATTTAGGCATATCAAAAGATACCCATTGAGGCCATTACAATTCAAGATTTTCTCTAGTGTGCCAGGCCCAGTGGGATAAGATTTTACATGGATCAGGACCATAATTTTTGTACGTGAAACCAGCTGGTGAGATGGCAGGGCACCATTAGAGTTCTTAGGAATCAGAACCCATTCTTTAAGTTAGTTCTGATTGTGAGCAATACTAAAGCCTAAGCCTGAGAGGAATTGTCTGGGTTTTGGGCAAGTGTGATGTTTTACAGTATGCCTTTCATGGGACACTTGTTTTACATGATAGACAGCTTGTGCTCTAGTTCTCTGACCTGTGACCAGCTGCCCTTACTTGCACAAAAATGGTCTTGAGGGTAGTGGGCGACCTTATATCAGTCTAGCTTGTCCGTGGCCACCTTATCCTATTATAGGAGTCTTGTTCTTCAGAAGCTGAGGCTTCTCATCAAAAGCTGGTGGGAACTCTAATAGTGTTTAAGTGCCCATCCCATGTCCAACAAAATACTTATTTGATTGCTCAGTCAGAACAGAGGTTAAACTGATTCTTAGAGAGGTGTCCCTCCACTGGAAAGAGCTAATTACCAAAGTGGGAATTTTCAAAGGCCCATTCAAGTACTCACCAGACATGCAATTTTTCTGTATACCAAAAAGGACAAACACAAAAGGACTGCTACCACCAGCTAAAACCAGGAGAACAAAGGTTCACATAGACAGAAAGGGCTGCTGCCACCAGCCCAAAACAAAAGAACCAAAGTTCAAAATGCCCATTACCAAAAGACACCCAAAGAAAGGCTAGAACCTCTACCAAATAAAGGGAGATTTGGGGTCAAGAGGACTCACCAAGAGGAACCCAGGATTGTTGGGAAAATGACAAAAGCTCAAGTCTAAAGGTGGCTCAAAGTTAGGTTGATGGTCGCTTTGGATCCTGTTTCTAACACCATGTAATGTCAACTGAGAAATAACAAACTAAGTTGAAGGCAACAAAGGCATTTATGTGGGATCTTGGAATTGCAATTCTGAGAGCACAGATTTAGTTGGCAATCTGAATTGTGTCCCATCTTGGCATTTCCAGGCAAAGGTTTTTTAAAGAAAAAGATTAGACAAGTTGTTTATAGTTGGTGGCTATTTAGAGTGGTCCAAATATTCTTCTAATTAGATAATTAACTTAGTTCTGTATCTTGTGGTTGTTTTTATGGTGTCCAGATGTCCATTGTTGCTTTAGGCTTTGCATACTTTGGCAGTTTGTGATAGCTGACTGATACTTGCCTAAGAGTAATCTTCAGAACGACCCCCTGACTCCATTTTAAATCTCTTAGCCATAGTAACTCTACATGTTTTTTTTTTTTT
>JAQZBX010077935.1:0-14204 GCA_029593785.1 Cabassous unicinctus
GGCCAGCACTCCGCTCGGGCCAGTTCACCGTGCAAGCCAGCTTGCCTTTCACCAGGAGACCCCAGGAATCGAACCCTGAACCTCCTATACGGTAGACAGGAGCCCAATCGCTTGAGCCACATCTGTTTCCCCATTGAGCTATATTTTAAACAAAATAATTATTACAGTCCATGATGGGAGAGAAAAGATTCTTAATTCTACACTGGAAAGAATTATGGTTATGCTTATTATTTTAGTTTGCTAAGATGCCCAAAGTAGACACCATAAAATGGGTTGGGTTTTGACAATGGGAATTTATTTGCTTACAAGCTTACAGTTTTGAGGCTGAGAAAAATGTCCAAAACAAGGCATCATCAGGCGATGCT
Organism: Cabassous unicinctus; assembly: GCA_029593785.1. Taxonomy (NCBI): domain Eukaryota; kingdom Metazoa; phylum Chordata; class Mammalia; order Cingulata; family Chlamyphoridae; genus Cabassous; species Cabassous unicinctus. The sequence goes on from JAQZBX010077935.1 coordinate 366, forward strand.
TTCTTCCTAAAGACCAGCTGCTGGAGATCCTGGACTCTGTCATATGAGAAGACACATGGCAGCATCTGCTGGTCTCTCCCTTTTTTTCCAAGTTACATTGCTTTCAGCGTCTTGCTTCGGTAGCTTTTTCTCTTTCTTTATATTCATCCCATATATAAAGAGCTCCAGTAAGAAGATTAAGACCCACCCTGGGCCATACCTTAACTGAAGTAACCTATTCAAAACGTCCTACTTACAATAGGTTTACACCCACAGGAATGGATTAGCTTTAAGAACATGATTTTCTGGGGTATATACAGTTCCAAACCACCACACTCCAAACTATGGACCCACAAAAGACATGTTCTTCCCATACGCAAATACATTCATTCCATCACAATATCCCAAAAGCCTTAAATCATTTCAGAAATAATGTTTAGTACAAAGTCACCTCATCAAAAATCAGTTATAGGGAATGGATATAGCTCAAGCAGTTGGGTGCCTGCCTTCCACATGGGAGGTCCTGGGTTCAGCTCCCAGTGCCTCCTAAAGACAAGCAGATGCAACAAGCTGATGCAACGAGCTGATGCAACAAGCATGGAATAGATGTGGCTCAAGCAGTTGGGCACCCACCTCCCATATAGGAGGTCCCTGGTTCAGTTCCCAGTGCCTCCTAAACAAGACAAGCAGACAGCAAGTGGACACAAGGAGCAGAGACAATGAGCAGGCAGACAAGGGAGCCATCTGGGGTGGGGAGGAATCAGTTATAGATGTGGTCTCTTCTGGGGCACAGTTCCCCTTCATCTGTGGACCTATGATACCTAGAGAACACATTATCTACTTTCTATATACAATGGAGGGACAGTCATAGGATGAATATTCCCATTTCCATAAGGAGAAATTGGAAGGAAAACAGGGGTCACTGTTCCCAAACAATTCCAAAACCCTGCAGGGCAAACTCCATCGGTTTGCAAGATCTGAGAGTCATCTATAGGAAAAGGTTTTGTCGTCCAGGCCTGATGGAGTGGTAGCTCCACCCTTTCCATGAGCTTGTGCAGCAGCCATGTTCTCCCCGAACACTGGGGTGAAGGCTCCAACATCTAGCTACTGGAGATCCTGGACTCCTCTGCCACATGGAAGGCATATGGCAGCATCTGCTGGTCTCTCCCTTCTCTTCCAGGTTTCACTGCTTTCAGCTTCTTGCTTCTATGGCTTTCTCTCTCTCTCTATCTACCCCATATATAAAGAACTCTGGTAAGAAGATTAAGACCCACCCTGAGCCATGCCTTAACTGAATAACTTATTTAAAAGATCCTACTTACAATAGTTCACACCCACAGTAATGTATTAGCTTTAAGAACATAATTTTCTGGGGTACATACAGTTCCAAACCATCACACTTAGGGTAATTTTTTTTTTTTTTAATTTTTTAGGATTAAAATATGGCTTCATACAATTTCTAAGATCATTAAAAATAGTTTAATTTCATTCTGTAGAACTATAAACACATTTCTTATACACAAAGGCATTGATTAATTTTCTTCCTTTCACTCTTCGCTTGGCCAGCTTGGGCTCATACTTTAAATCCCTTCTTAAAAATCCCTATCTGGAAAGACTTCCTGAACCCCTGTAAAACCAGGACAAGAGCCTCTACTACCTGCTCCAATAGTATAATGTACTTTTCTTATCACTTTTGGGAACACACTTTGCAGGTTTTTGTTGATGGTGATGTTCAGCTGTTAGTCTTCCCACTTGACCATAAACTCCACAAAGGTAAGAACTATCTACAAATTGAAACTGGGCCAGTATTTAACATCTGACCTATGATAAGGAATAAAATATTTGTGGAACAAATGAACTACAATTTCTAAACTTTTCCACCTAAGTGACTATATTAATTTTCCATCTTTAAAATAACTATTCCTTGACAATTCAGTGACCAATTAATAGTCATCTGAGAACTGGATTTAACTATTTAGCCTGGTATGATGGACAATACCAGATTTAACAAAGTTTTAATGTTATGTATATAAACATGAAAATATTATAAAATGAGTACATGGTGTTATGTTTTTATAACATGGAGAGTTTTATTATTATTGTTTTGCCAGTTTTCCACAACTGGGCTAAAAAAATGTTTCTAGAAAATCCAGTTCAAGGTTAGGTTCTCATAACTACAACGTATCACAATTGCAACAACTGCAATTTATCAGAACTGTTTTACTGTTTGTATTCTAGCTTATCTCGGTACACATAAAACTCTGAAACAGAATAAAAAGTAACCATTATGGCAAACTCAAAAGCAGTGATTGGGGAGACAAGCACTATTTCCTTTGTAACTAATCCTAAATTAATACGTTATTACACAAATAAATATAACCAACTATCATTTGGTAGTGATTACTTACAAAGAGGTATGGTGAAAAATTGCAAGATTTGTAAAACCATGTAGTCAAATTTGCAATAAACTATGAAAAAACAAACCTAGATTTATTTATGAAATAAGACTTGACCTTTTATTTAGCCTAAAAGGAAAAAATGTTATTTCATTTAAAATAAGCAACACTCCTGAGTAAATATCTAATTAGATGGAAGTCTATTAATGATTCCATTCACAACATTCTTAATAGCAATCTATGTATCAAGAATGAAGACAGTAACCCAGTAGAGAGTTCCTGTAAAGGTATTGCTCATACTGATGGTCACTGACCCATTAGTGGGTCACAAACAGCATTTGTAAGAAATGAAGTGGCAGAGGATATAATATAACAGAATATACCACATGTAGCAAATTTCAGCTGTTTCTTGAAACTTTTAATTCAGTTTTGTGAATGTGGAAAAAATTTCGTGAATGCTACCCTTGCCATATATGCCCTACACACACTACTTCTTTCCCCCAAAACACTGAGAATTAGAAACATTAAATACAATTGCTCAAAAAAGGAAAAATGATCATAACTCAGGTATACATTATCACTGTTTAAGCTTGATTTCACAAGCTCTAAGCTCAAACTCCGAGTTCAAATCCGGTTCCACCACTTCCTGTGTGAACTTCGCCTTATGTAAACAATACATGTCTATGTAAAATGAGGATTACAATATCTTCTGAGATGTAGTAAAAGATAATACAGAAAGTTCTTAACATTTGTATTATCATTAACAAAACAAATTGAAGGAGTGATATATATTTTAAAAGTGGCAAGAAACAGTGTATCTTTGGTGTGTTATGTGATGTGTACATGTGTGTTTGTGTGTTGCTTTCAGTTTTCATTTTTTATCTGTCCTATTTGAATTTTTAAATACATATGATATATATATTTCCAATATAATGTTCTTAATGTATATAACTTACATTTATTTTTTAAAATATCAATAGCAGTTAGCTGGGGCAGTAAGATTATGGTTCTTTGTTTTTGCTTTATATTTCTCTGTATTTTATAAAAAGCTATTAAGTGTTTATAAAAGAGAATAGGCTACTTGTTTTTGTTTTTTGTTTAAAAAAAAAAAGACAGAAGAGTACACTGTGCACTCCAGGGTTTAGGAATTCGCATTTTTTTAGAGAACTTATGTGTCAGGCACTTCTCATTTTTTTGCCCGTGAGAAAACTGAAGCAGCTGAGATAAAGTAAATTGTTAGACAACTAACAAATAGCAGTGTCCAGAACTTCAAAGTTTATATTTCTTCCATTATAAAAGAATGCTGCAAAATATTCTCCTGTTGATTTATATCGGCATTATTTTGGTCACCTCCAACTAGATAGTAAACTCCTTGAGAAAGGGGAAAGTTTCACAAACTTCATTTATGCATTCCTTTGACTTCGTAAGTCCATGATAGATCCTCAAAAATTTGTGGCGTTACACTAAACTTCTTTTAGTCTAGATCTGTCCTCAAGAGACTTACTCTTGTAAAAAAAAGAAATATACTAGCAAACGAAAATAATCTACTCTAAGACTGTCCAAATCTAACTTTATACCAACACATTCAGAACTGAAAAGTTCAAGTATACCCACATCCAGAGACTACCACGACAAAGAGTTTTAGAATGAGTACAAGTGTCACTGTGCAAATACTCAAGAACGGATTCACGCTTTCCCCCTACCACGCCCCCGTCACCCAAGCACTATCTCAAGAAAGGAATCTCTTGCCTTCAGGTGAAGTGTTAAAGAACCATAACCACGCCCCCATTTTGTCCCATTATATTAACCAGTTTTCTTACCTTACTTGGACCCCCGTCCCCAACCCCAAAACCCTTAAAAAACAAGTCGCTGACCTGCAGCGAAGTGCAGGGGAGAAGACTTCCGGCCGGCCATGTCCTTAGCATTCACGTTTGCCGCGTCCACCAGTCTCTTTACCCGGGACACGTCCCCATTGCGACAGGCCTCCAGCAGCTCTCGTAGGGCCCCGCTCACTGCTGAGACCCCCGGTCCTGTTCCCGCCGACCCAGGCCCCAAAGTTGCTGAGGTGCTAACTCCGGCCGCCTCGGGGCTCTCCGCCAAGCTCGAACCAGGGGAAGATGGAGAGGAAGATGAGGAAGAAGTAGGGGAAGAAGAGGACGATGGTGAATTATTACTGCCACCACCGGCTGGGTTAGAAGCGACCCCGACCGCAGATGAAGCAGAAACTGCCGGGACCACGGGAGCGGCGGCGACGGTACAGATTGTGCTGGTGGTATTGCAACAGCTGGTACTGTCAACCGAGTCCGGGGACTGGGGCCTGTCGGGCGGATCCCGACTGCCATCCCCCTCCGGCAGCGCTAGGCCGTGCCGCGAGGAGGCGAACGGGGCCAGACCACTGGCCGTGGGGGAGGCTGGGGTGGTCCCCGGTGCCAGGCCGGGGCTGAGTGGGGGAGGAGGTGGCGGCGGCGGCGCCGAAGCCCCTGGGGCGGGCTGGAGCTGTTGTTGATGATGGTGGTGATGATGCTGAGAGCGACGCGACGCCGCCATCTTCGGACTCCCCCAGCACTGTCACTGCGGCAACGGCCCCACCGCCCGCCCTCACTTCCGATCGCTGGGCCAATCAGCATCCAGCGCACAGGAAATGATGCTGGGCGGGGTGGGAGGGGCCAGAAGGCAGGAGGGAAGTATTGGAAGCTCAGAAAGTAGCCGAGGAAGGGGGTGTGGCTTTCTGGCTGCGGGGCGGACTTTGTGACGATTTGGCGGGATGGCTGGAGAGATTTGAATGCTGGAAACAGCCAAAGCCTTAAATGTTTAGAAACTCTTCCTGAGTTTCTCACTTTCAGCCTGCTTACCTTGCCCTGCCCCGTTCTGTTGCGAAGACTCCATCAGTCTTCCTTATCTTGCTCCAGAGCCAGCTATTGAGATGTAACTCACTCAGCTTAGGCAGAGGATGTGTCGTGTATCTTCAGTCCCATGGCCTGAAAAAATGGAACTGATGATACCTACCTCGCAGAATTGTTAGCGGGGGTACATAGCGCTGTGACCCTCAGTAAAAGATAACTATAGCCCATTGGTAATTTTCTGAAATGCAGTCTTAATTCCCCACTTATCCCCTTTATCTCTAAGCCCATGCCCCTTCCCTGTACATTTTCTCACTCTTAGAATACTTTAACCTCCATTTTTAAATAGTTATTCCGATTGCCGGGATTGGAATTCATACTCTGCCATTTACTAATTGTACATTTGGCATTCTCAGGTTCCCCTCTGTAAAATCGAAATAAAAATAGATTAGTAAATGTTAACTTTTAAGTTATGATTTTTTCCTATTCTAGTATCTCTACTTTTATTTCGTACCCTAAGCTTGACTCAACTGATTATGAATATGTTCCTTTTTTTTAATTATTATTTTTAGCCAAGTCTCTCTTCCTATCCATTCCTAAATTCACCTCACTCCACCTCCCTACCCCTAACTAACCCCCCAAAAAAGATAAAACCAGACTACTCTCATTCACCCACATTCAGATGCCATTCTTCACCAACTGTGAACTTTTCTCCATCTAAACCTTTTTTTTTAATCTGCCTTCAAAAAGCGTGTGTCAACAAACAGGATAATCTCGATGAAGACAAAGTGGGGGAAAAAAATGTTGCTGGTGCCATGTATTAAATGTATAATCTTTTATAATCTACTTTGACAATACATGTTAAAAGCCATTAAGCATTCATATCTTTTGACCTAGTAATTCCATTTCTGGGATTTTATCATATGGGAATCATCCAAAAGAAGGAAAGAGTTTTATCAAGACTTTTCTCGCACTGTTTTTGTAATAGCCAAACCAAAAGCAACATAAAGTCCAATAACAAAGGACTAGTTGATTAAATTATAGTTCACCCTACTGGAATATGTAAATTTAAGCAAGTGGAAAAGACAGAGACTGCAATATAAACTAGCAGTTAAAAGCAAATGTTTTGAAAGCTTCACAATCATAAGCTTTCCCAGGTTCTATATTTCAGTTGGACTTGGTATGATTATTCCATCCATACACTTCCCATTGCTCTGCCCTAGATCCAAGTTCACTGATCACATTCAGATCTACTAAGTCCAGTTACTTTTTTTTTTTTTTCTCATTTCTTTTTTTGTTGTTGTTTATTTCTTTCTCAGTTACTTTTTGATGCCTCATACAAGGAGGAGAAATGCCTCCTCTGCAAATTCACAAGCACAAACTAGAGCTATAGTTTGTCTGAGGCAGTGCCATTTGCTCACATCAGCCTTACAAGAAAAGTTATTTTTATGTCAAAAATTCCTATGATGCCAAGGATCCCGATTTCTCTATGAAAATGTTGCTTTCTCTTTGCTGAAATTCCACCCAGAAACCCAGAAGAATCTTTTGTAAAGTCAACAGGTAGACAACAGTTTCAACAGCTGCAATCAGGCTAGCCACGTTGTACCAGAGGAAGTTTTATTAAAAGAGAGTTTACAACTTATTACAAGGTAAGAAAATTACAGCAATTTGAAAACTCCATATATAGGTTTCTTAGCATCCCACCGTTGAAGTTTTCAGTTGCTTTACAAGATTTCTTGCATACCAGAGTCCTCTAAATGCTGCTCCCGAGTCATATGCAGCCTGCCCTCCAAATAAGTTAGATTTTTCTAGCTGGTCTGTAGACTTGGGAGTAGTCAGTTCAATGTGAGATGTTAGTTCCAGGCAGAGAAGCAGTGTAATAATAATAGTTAAGAATGTGAATTCTGCATCTGGCTTGCTTGGATATGAATCCCAGCTTTGTTGATAACTAGCTATGTGTGATTAAAGGATGTCACGTCCTACATTTTAACAGGGATGAGTAAAAAAAAAAACTATTTGCTGTGCTTAAAAAATGTTAAGCAAGGTTTCCCACCAAAAACTTTGTTTCCTTATAAGCATGTTTTTTGTTTTTTCAAAAGTAATTACAATCGAAACTACATGTATAATCCATTAAGGATAAGCATGTGGCTAACTCAGTTGAAAGAGATAAAAACCTTATTTTCCCTAAAGTCATAAATATGTTCTAGAAAGTTTTGGAATGTATTGATAACGGTTTAACTAGTCAACAACATATATAACCAGTGATGTAATGGCTTATATAACTTTGGTTGTAGCCAACCAGAAAAGGGCTAATATAGCTGCAAACCAATAGATTGTGAAGTGTGCTCAGCTCTCAGCCTCCCCACTGAGAACATGGGGTCAGCCCACCCAGTCACAGTGAGCACCGAGTCCTTGCGACTGCCTGAGAAATAGTGGACCACTACCTACTGACCACCAGGCAACTCCTATTCCTCATGAGGATTGGGACCAAGACCTCTGCAAGTAGAGACCTCCAGACATACTAGATGGGAATGAGTGGCAGCCAAAACAATGAGAGACATTAGTCAATCCCTGGACAGGTGCTGTTTGCCTTCCACCCGCCATCCCCTCTAGCTTGCTTGTATTTGTTGCTCGGCTTGTTGAAGGAACTAAATGAGTGAAAGCTGTTTGTGTTAAGTGGTATTTGTGTGTATAGTAATTTATCTTGCCATTGCCTACTCCTCCTGAATCTAGGTCCTTATTTCATGTTGAGTTGCTCAGAATAATGTTTTCTAGGATAAGTCATTTAACCTCTTTGTAAATCTGTAAGGTGGGGATAGTAATAGCTGTTATGAGAAGTAAATGAGTTAGAATATATGCCAAGTACATATATTCTAGAACAGCTTCTGGCATAAAATTAATGCCACGGAAATGTCAGCTATTATCATCAAGAACTGGGGAAGGTCTCAGGTATGAGGATATATAAAGGTTACCTGGGAATCATGGCTAATTTTGCCTGCTCAACAATAAGCAAGTTTTTTTTCACCCAATAATGTTATTTGGCCTCTTATACATGTTTCTTTCACCTTACAGTGCCTAAAGGTAAGTCTAATAAACTTGGAAACTCAAAGGGTCTCTTTTATTTGGGGGGAATGCACTTCTGGCTATGGTCAGGATGGGGGGTGGAGATGGATGGAGACTGCAAGGGAGGGCACCTCAGCCTGGAAGTACGCATGTTTCTCTCTCAAAAGACCCTGCCCCTCAGTGCTGAGACACCACTGCTGCTGAAATGTGGGAAAGCTCCGTACCTGCCAAGACCGCCTCAAGGGAAGCAACACAGCTAGTTTCTGGGGTTGCATAATTGCTGTCCCTTGGCAGTGCTGGGGGACAGGGAATTATTCTCTACCATTCCTTTTATTAAATTTACATCTACTCAGGTTTAAAGAGCTTCTTGCAGGGCAGTGGAGTGTGTTCTATGTGTCAGGCACTAAACCAGACATAGAGATTTCCAGAACAACCGGACCTGGTCCTAGATGTTGCTCTAGTGGGGGAAATAGATTTGCAAACTGATAATGTCAAATGGCAGCACAGTGCCACGAATGCTCCAAGAGCATTATACACTGAGTGCTCTGGGAGCACAAAGCAGAGTGTAGCCCGGTCTCGGGGAAGCCTTCACGGAGGCGATGCCTCCATCTCTCCAACAATGAAATTCCAGCTTCTCTTAGCAGTAGCTCCCACTCACACAGTGCTTACTATGTGTCATACTCTGCCCTAAATGCCTTACCTGCATGTTAGTGGATTAGCACCCCCCCAAAAGTTATGTCTAAGTCCTAACCCCTGATACCTGAGAATGTGTCCTTATCAGAAATAGGGTATCTGCAGATGTAATGAAGAACCCTGAGATGAGACCATTCCCAATTTAGAGTGGATTTGCATTTAGGATTTGCCCTAAATACACTGATTGCTATCCTTGTAAGAGAAAGGAGAGGAAGATTTGAGACACAGGGACACAAAGGAAGGCCGGTTGAAGATGGAGACAGAGAATGGAGTTGTGCAGACCCCGATCAAGGAACACCAGGGCTCACTGGCAGCCACCAGCAACCAGGACAGAGGCACAGAATGGACACTCCCCAAATCCCCCAAGGAGGACCTACCCTGTCGACATCCTGATTAGAACTTCTGGGCTTCAGAACTGTGCAAGAATAAATTTCTGTTGTTTTAAGCCACCAAATTTGTGGTACTTTATTATGTCAGCACTAGGAAACTAAGATGCATTAATTCATTTACTCTTCCTGATAACTCTACGAGGTAAAGACTATTATTAACTGTCACGCACAGATGCTGAAACTGAGGAACCGAAAGTAACTTGGTAACTTGTCCAAGCTCACATGACTAATAAGCTGCAATTTGAACCAAGGGATTTTGGCGCTTGTGTCTGGCCTTCAAGTCCCTACCCCACACTACCTTCTGTAATAACTCAAGTGCCCTGCTTGAGCGCCAAGAGCGGAACTAATGCCTTTCCTCACAGTGAGGCCCGGCTCCCCTCTGGAGCTTCGCTTTTGCCCTGAGCTGCAGAGACATCAATTCTAATCACGGGCGAAGTAACTCCTTTCAGCCCCAGTGATTGTGCTAAATGGCTGCTAAGAGATGGCAGCACTCAGAGGAGGCGTAGAAAGTACCAGGCAGGTAAGGGATTAAAGAACAAAGGCTTCTGTGCCGTCTTCTCTCCTCCTTAGCTATGTACTTCCTGGGTGATTCCACCCACACCCAGGACTGTAATAACACTTGTCAGGTAACCAGGTCCAGCTGGGTCATCAGGTGAGCTTTTTATTGGAACATTTAAGGCATGTCAGGTCAGTTTTCATAATCACTAAGCTCAATCACAACCAACGAAGCAGATTATACATCACTATGCATGTAAACCAAACTCTTCAATGTCATCTGTCCATCCATCCATTCACCAACTTATGTATGCACACAAATGACACAAATGACAGGAACAGTTTCACTTTTGTTTACTGGTTCAGCAGTAAACAAAGCCATTAAAATTCCTGCTTTCATGAAGCTTTCACATCTAGCTAGGGGAAATACACAATATACAAGTAAAATCTACAGTATGTCAGATGATGAACATTGTGGAAAAGTAGAGATGGTAAAGAAATACAGGGGGATGGAGACAGGGGCTGTAATTTTTAATGTGGTTAGGAAAGGACTCACTGAAAAGGTAACATTTGAGCAAAGATCTGAATGAGGTAAAGGTGCAAACATGAGTATATATGGGGAAGAGGGAAGAGCAAATAGAAAAACTCTGGGCCAAGAGTAGTTGGCATATTCAAGGAACACCAGGCTAATTCACGAGACTGGAGCTCAGTGAATGAGGAGGCGAGTAGGAGAAGGTCAAACAATAACAGAGGATCAGGTTGCACAGGGCTGCTGAATCAGTAAGGTGAGTGCAGGCCATAGAGGGTTTTGAACAGAGAAGTGTCAGTCTGACTCATATTTTTAAAGTTTACACTAGCTGTTCCATTAAAATCAGCCATTAAAATATGAGCTGAGGGTAACTTGAAAAAGAGGAAACAAGGATGGCTCCAAGGATTAACCTAAGCAACTGGAAGGAAAGAGTTGCCATTTACTGAGATGAGTTTGGGGAGAAAATCAGAAGTCTGATTTTGGGCATATTAAGTTTAAAATTACCATGAGACATACAAGTATAGACAAATGGACATATGAGTCTGGAGTTCAGAGGAGAGGTCAGAGTGAAGATACTAATTGAGAGTCATCAACATATAGACTGTTTTTTAAACCATAAAACAAGATAAGATCACCAAATGAAAGATTATAGCTAGAAAAGCTATCCAAGGATTGAGCCTTGAGACATTCTGACTTCACTGATGGCAAGGAGCAGCCAGTGGAGTAGGAGTAAAACTGGTAGAAAGCAGTGTTCTGGAAATCAAATGAAGAAAGTGACTCAAAGGATAGTATCCGCACGGGACAACATGGGTGAATCTTAAAGACCTTATGTTGAGTGAAGTAAGCAAGTCACTAAAGGACAAATATTACATGACCTCACTGATATGACTGAAGCAAATTGAGCAGACTCACAGAGCTAGAGTCTGGAAGAGAGGTTATTAGGAGACAGAAAGGGAGTAGAGTGTGGTGAGCTGAACTGATCTGATGCTCAATATGGGCAAAACCTATGAAAAGGTGGAAGGTGGTGATTTGGCAGTGGATGGGGGTGATAGTGGTGCAGGGAAATGAGTGGGGTTGATGGTTGGGGGGGGACTGTTAGACTATCCATGGAACTTGGGGGAGAGCTGGAGGAAGGAACAGGTGAACTCTGAGGATTTGTAGGTCTGTGTTTAAAACTACAATGGTGGGAATGTTCTTTTAACAAATACAACAGAGAAGGGGTATTGGTGCAGGGTGTCAGGGCTGGGGGAATATGAGGGAAAGGGCACACCAGCGGCATGCGTCTATGAAATATAAAAGTGTTCACCTTGTCACAGAGACCCACACAATAAGCAAAAAAATTATAAACTTCCATCCTGGGGAGTCCTGCTAGGTTCTCAAATAGAGGGGCAAAAATCTTTCGAGAGCATAGGTAGTGCCTAGTAAAAGAAAACAGACAAAAATTGCAACCTAATACTTACTATGATCCGAAGGGAGGAAGAAGGAAGAATGTATGCAGCATGGGACATTGTTAGGGCATTGGAATTGTACTGCATAATCTTGCAATGACAGGTACAGGCCATTATGCATTTTGTTAGATATTATAAAAATGTACGGTACAGATAGTGAACCATAATGTAAACCATTGACCATGGTTACTGGCAATTCTTCAATAGTTATTCATCAATTGTAACAAATGTACCATACCGGAGTAAAATGTTATTAATAGAGGAAAATGTGAGAGGGAGAGAGAGTGGGGTATATGGGAATCCCCTATATTTTCTATGTGACTTTTCTGCTACCAAAAGCTTCTTTGAAAACAAAGTGAAAAAAGTAAGACACTGAGGGAATACACAGAAGATATTGTCACTGTACATAAAAGATAACAGATCTTATGGGAATGAAAGAAACAATGCAAAAAATTTTTTTTTAAAATTTTTATATATATTTTTTATTTTTTATTATTTTTATTTATTTATGTTTTGGCTTGTTTTGGGGGAGGTTTTGGATTGCAGAAGAGTCACAGCTGTGGCAGGGGAGGATCACTGGTGTGGGGTGTTGGAAGTGGTGATGTGTGGGGAGGAGTGAACCTGAGGCACATCTCTATGAAATAGTGAATATTGAATTCCCATCCTAGGGAGTCCTGCTACATTCTCTAATAAAGTCACAAGAATCCCTAGAGTACATGGGCACTGCCTAGTGAAGAAAGAGAGACCAATACACCAGGCCCTTGGTATTGATGCTTGTACTTATGAACCTTGTTTTTGTGAAATTGAAACTTAGTCTAGTATTATATATTGCCTAAGAATTACTTCCTTTTTGCTTTAAGGTGGCCTCTCTCTAAGCCAAATTCGGGATATAAACTCACTACCTTCCCCACCCCCACAACCTGGTGTGGGACATGACTCCCGGGGATAAGCCTCCCTGGCACCAAGGGATTATTACCAAGCACCAACCAATAATGCATTTGGAAAAAGACCTTGACCAAAAGGGGAAAATATTAAACACAAAGGAGGTTTTATGGCTAAGAGATTTCAAAGTGAGTTGGGAGGTCATTCCAGAGGTTACACTTATGCACATCTTAGAAGGCTCTCACTGACTGCTGCAGTAAACAGTGCCTAAAGCAGGGGTGCTCACGAGGGCTCTAGAGATATCTGGACACAATAGGCAGGACAGACAACCTCATGAATTCAGCAACCTATCAGTGGGACTTATCTTAGAATATATGATAACCTATCCCCCCCAATGTATAGGAGTTGGACCATTTATAATTTTACTACACATAGTTCTTATGCCCTATAATTAGCATTATATCTGTTAACTATGTGTCTCAAAGACTTAAATCTTCTGACTGTTCATATGCTGGTTAAGCCCTGAATTTCAGCAGAGTTGCCGCCAACGCCTACCCTCCAATTCATCAGACTCACCCAGTACAACTAACAAAAGGATGGTGATGGACAATGCCCATCCCAAAAAAGCACAGAGCTACAACTACAAGTAAGATAGTTCCACCCATCTGCCCCATGGGATCTAAAGCACCCTCTTAATCAGAAACAAAATGAGCATCACCATCCCCAAATCCTCAAGATTGAGGAATGAACAAACATAAGGGGTCTTGCAACTATGGACTTAAGTAGACTTATTATTATTGTAATAATGGAAGAATTTGTCACCAGAGATTCTGAGTAGAGGGAGAGGGAAGAATAGGTGTAACATGGGGCATTTTTAGGACATTGGAATTGTTCTGAATGACATTGCAATGATGGATATAGGCCATTATACATTTTGTCATAACCTATAAAATTGTGTGGTGCAAAGTGTAAACTATAATGTTTACATGGTTAATAGCAGTACTTCAATATGTGTTCATCAATTGTAACAAATATACCACACTAATGAAAGATGTTGTTAATGGGAAAAAGGGTGGGAGGGGAAGGGGTTGAGGAATATGGGAATGCCCTATATATATATATATA
>JAQZBX010077936.1:0-14198 GCA_029593785.1 Cabassous unicinctus
TATATATATGGAGAACAGCAATGAGAAAGTAATAATAAGAAAACAATAAATATTTCACACTTTACAAATATGATGCTTGAAATAAATCTGATACAGAAGAGGAGAAAATGTATGGAACTAAAGAAAATAAATGGTAACTATTTGTAAAATAGAAGAAAATACAGGAAAATGAGTATTTTATAAGGAGTTCCAATATCTGGAAAGAATAATAAAATATAATACAGAGAAAAGTATTTTAAATAAATATTAACTTTATGTTAACAAGTAATTCGTGCTCTTCTATTTGAAATGACATACAAAAACTTAAAAACTATGCAGGTAATAATTATAATAAAGGCATGAAAGAGTAAAATATGTTAAAGAGAATATATTATTCAGGAAACTATGACACACATATAAGGATCAATATGTCAGAAATATCAACAATTCAGCTCCCTAATGCACATTTACAACTTCATTGGTTACTACATGAATGAAATCACAGTAAGAGATCCATTCCAAGTGATGGCTGAAGGTAGGAATTAGTTTGATAGATGTGCATAATGTGAAACTCAATATATATATATATATATATATATGTGTGTGTGTATATATATATATATTATATATATATATAGGTATGACACTGAAATGCTTAGCAGATGAAAGCCTGAAATAACATATAACTATAAAAAGGGACACTGAGTAAATAGATAAATTTTTGACCGGACATCTCCTTCTTGTATCTGGGTATCAGGCATTTATTACCATTTCAAAGATCTCAAACCATTACCCTAAAAAGGGGGAAAAGTAGAATACTGATTTTTTGGAGTGAGTTTTTTTCATTTGGGTGTTTTGGAACTCCCATGTACTATTTACACCTTCATCCCCAAGGCAATCCAATATGGAATACTACCTTTACATGAATTCCTATGAATACGGAAATCACAGGAAACTCTGAATCATAGTGCAATACTTTCTTATAAGAAAAAACAATTTTTAAATATATGTACATAAAGAAAATATACATCTAGATATTTAAATACATTAATGAATAATATCTTTCATGGAAATGAAAGTCTATTAAAAATTATCCAATTCAATATACTCAGAACAGTGTGTGAAGATAATGGAAGATATTGTTTATATATACATGAAGAAGATCGGGGTAATGACAAAAGAATAATGAAAGAACAATAAGTCTTACAAAATATATATACATATGTACTTTAAGTAAATGGAAAAGAAGAAATTAAAGTGTTCACATTTACATTTTCTTGTATTCCTGATAAAGCTAGATAAGAATTAACTGATGCATTTCATTTCTTCAAAGATACTTTTTGCATTTCTCACTTTTTCTTTTTGTGTTTACATTTTCTATAGCATTAATTTCTACTCATTCCTTATGATTTTATCCTTCTGCCTACTGAAGAATCGTTTTGCTCTTCTATTCCTGATTTCTGGAGTCAGTAAAGTAGTTTCTTTTTTTATTGACCATTCTCATTTTATACTAGATATACTTACACTTTTATGTAAAATTACATTGCTTTATTTCTATTAAAACACAGTAATTGCTCAATTAAAATATACACTTTTAATATTTTCTTTGTGGTTTCTTTTTGGTTGAAAGATTGTTTAAATGCATATGGATTAATTTCCAATTCTTTATTTTTAAATTAAATTAAATTAATTTTAATTCTGTTATGCTCAGAAAACATACTCTGTATAATTGTCATTATAAATTCATGGAAAATTTTAAATGGTTTCATATGCCATCCATCTTAGTAATCACTTAAGAGAAATAGAACCATAATGATATTCTACTAAGCACTTCCAGAATTTGTAAAATTAACAAGTCTGGTAACAACAAAAGATGGTGGTGTTATTGCTCAAATTAACCTCTCAGGATTTTGTTGATAGTATGAGATGACATCTTCATTTGCAAATGTCATACAGTTTCTTTTAAAATTAATTATAACCATGCTAAATGTATAAAGCTACCTGCCAAAACATTAAAACATTTCCCATGGCAAATGAATTTGCCACATATATCTGCCTATATCTTATCTTTCTATCATCTAGGTAGCTAGGTAGTTATCACACCTAGGAGTGTGTGTGTGTGTAGTAAATATTTGTGAGTTGTGTCGGTGTGTATGCATGATTACGGAATTTTACTAACGGATCCATTTCCTTTTCATAGTTTATTCAAAATAATATACTAATGATTAAGTGTAATGAAGAATGAAACAACTGAAATATGCAGAAACTATGGAACTAAGAAAACAAATATTGGTGAGACACTGAAAATCTAGTCAGAAGACATAGATTGAAACGCTCATAAATTGGAACATGCTTGAATGAAAATTTCCATTAGAGGACAACTCCTCATCTCTTTGTGTAGGGATCAGGCATTTATTTCCAATTTAAAGAGCACCAGATATTAAATAAAATTTTTAAATATAAACACAGATGATCTTCCTTCTGTGGGTATATATAAGCCTTGTTTATTTGGCATTTTTGGGGACATTCATATGCTCTCTCTCCCCTTACTATCAAATCATTTTTCTAGTTTATATAGACATAGCAAGAAGGACTAAATCCATATTGTTAATATCTAGAAAGAATAATAATGTAGAAGAAAAGGGGAAGAATATTACCAATGAATATTAAACTTATATTGGTAAGAAGAACACATTCTTATGCAGTATTTCTTCTCAAACTTATTTGCCATTACCTTCACTATTTAAAGAATACTATCCATTTTTAAGACTCCTTGCCTTAAATTCAAAATTTCCATATGCTTTCTTGAAGCATTTTCACATCATCAAGAAAATGTGTTTAAATCATAACCATTATTTCCTAAGTGTAATTTATATTAAATTCACTTGATTTTACACTGTTTGAGTGCAGAAATATAAATATAAAAAATACTGCAATGGAACAAATGGCACAGTTAAAGACCTGCTCATGTACAATACTTCATATATGATAGAGTTGTGTGTGGTAATACAGTAACAGTAATATTATTTTTCAGCAAATGGTGTTGTATAGTTGGATAGTCATATTGTCTAAAATGAAATTTATACCTACCTTTCACCACACAGATATGCTTTAGATTAAATTAAAAATTATGAAAGTCAAAACCATAATTATGTTAGAGACTAACAAAAGAGATTTTCTTCAGAATATTAGTGTTGGCTAGGATACTTACACACACACACACACAAAACTGAACAAAAACCACTTTGATTAATGTTGATACATATAATTATATTAGAGATGAAATCGCTCTTGCTCAAAGGATATACAAGGGCACAAAATTCTACAAAACAAACTGAGTCAATATATCTTTCATATATAAAGGAGACAGGAGTTTAGCAGAAGGGGGTTTCCATATTAATATTAATGTAACATTAAAATACATTAAAAATAAAATCACAACCCAAAGATGTGTTTTATAGATATAGAGATATATAAAACCAACTACCTCAAGCATACTCTATTAAAATTAAATATTTGTACAGCCAACACACAATGGACATGATTTTTTAGCATTAGACTTTTTTTTTCTTTTTGTATTCACTGAGTCTTCAAATTGTGACTTAATGTGTCATTTTATGCCTGAAAGGTAGTTAACTATAAACATTGCTACTACTATAAGGTATAGCTAATCCTTTTAAAATCACTTGTTCATTCATATCATTTCAATGATATAAAGTTTTATTTTTGCCTCTTAATAGGTAAATGTGTGTTTCCTTATGCAAGCAGAACATGGTGTCTTCTTAACTGCTCAATATTTGAGAAACAGTCCCTTTGAGTAGTTGACCCTACTGAAGACTTAGCATGCAAGTCAACTTAAGAGCAGAACACACCTCATTAGTTGGGTTTCACCAATCCACTAATTCTTTAGTGGATATTTTTGCTTTTTGTTTAGACATATGTAAACCCTAAATTTCCTAATCACTAGAATGATGGATAAGACTGGCTTTCCTAATGAGGGATACATAGATAAACTATATTCTGAAACATGATTGTAACATGTTAGTGTAGGGAACGATTGAAAAATAAGGACTTGAGGAGAACTATAAAGCATATTAATTATTAAGATCATAGAGTAGCTCCTATGTTTCAGTGTGGAACAAATAACAATTCTAACAAGTTTACACACACTTCTTTATTCACCATTTAGAATTTTTAAAAATTTTTTTCATGAAATGCAGGCATCTTCATATTATATCTCTCCTTAAAATTATGTAAGACATATTTATTCTTAAATAAATACATTTTTCTCTTATCCTGATGAAGGCACTATGGAAATAATAAGAAGGAATTTAAAGAGTATGTATTTCAGTGATGAAGACAATAAGAAGGTATCCATGAATTGATCTTGATGAATTTTGAAATAAACATAATAATATTCAAATCCAATTAAAGAAGAAAGGAGCCTTAGGTGATAGTATACATGGAAACATAATGACTGAGTGACATCTTAAACATCAGAATACCTTTGGATATCTTAAACATTAGAAACATGTAGCCCAAAGCAGGAATTTGTACCTGTATTATGCTATGAGAAAAAATATAGTAAATAAGTAGAGTTAGAGTACAAGTGTATATGAGGAATGCAACTTAAGTACATAATTTATACATTAAAATTTCATTTCATATATTTAAAGAGATCTTGAAGATCATTTCTCATAATATATATTTAAAATAAAATATGGTGAAAATATGGAAGAAATAAATTATCCTAATGCAGAGATAAAACAATAAATTTTTATTAAATATGACAAAAATAAAACCCAAAGAAAAAATTTTCAAGAATGAAAAACTTATATTTTCTCATTTATATCCTGTACAACATACCAGGCACATTAACTAAAAACACACAGAAATATCAAAGTAAAACCTCAGAAATTTATAGAATAAACTATCATATAATATGAAAATAAAAGAAGAATCAGAAAAATATTATTTTTAAACAAGAACCCTTAGAATTGCAATGAATATAGATATATAGAATTGGATATAGATATTCAAATGTGTGGAGGGAAATAACTTGGACAAAAATTCTACTTAAGAATATAAATAAATGAATGTGAAATATAAAGATATTCATACATGCAAAGATTCAGAAAGATTCAGAAAGCTAAAGTCTAATATTTGTATGATTGTTACTTGAATATAAAATCAGCGATGTCTTTATCCAGGAAACAATTATGAAGAAAACCCACTTAGGAACAAATAAGTTTTAAAAAGAAATATGACAAATTCCTCAATTTTCAAATAATTGAAAAGATAATTATACATTTCACATATTTGATTAATATGAGAAAAGTTCACATTTTAGTTTTGTATTATAGAAGCCCCATGTTCATCATTAACTGCTTGCTTTTATGTCTAATAATAAGTACTAAGCCATAATGAAACTGATTTCTCCATTGTACCCATTACTCTTGTTTGGACATATGTAAACTCTAATTTTATATATGCTTGAATGTAAATTAACATATATTCTTAACACTGAACATTTTCTAGATGTCAAGTAATTCAATTCTGAAATATAACAAGGCTAATATATTCTTAGACTACCAGAATGCTGACTCAGGGTTTAGGAACCAGAAAAATAAAACTTTTCATATTGAGAATAAAACTTTTATTTCTTAACTGTGGGAAAAGTGAATCCCACAGAGTGAATATGCCTCATTCATTCCTTGTCCCACACTTTCCAACGTTAACAATATCCTTCATTAATGTGTTACATTTGTTACAATTGATGAACACATATCGAAGTATTGCTACTAAGTGTGTAGTATAGTTTACATTATAGTTTATACTCTGTCCCATGCAATTTTGTAAGATATGACAAAATATATAATTGCTTGTACCTGTCATGGCAACATCATGCAGGGCAATTCCAAGGCCTCCAAAATGCCCCCTTATTACACCTAATTTTCCCTTTCACTCCCCCTCAAAATCTCTGGTGTCCACTGCCTCTACATCAATAATAAAATTTCATCCATTGTAGAATAACAATAAATCTATAGTAGAATATTAGTAAGTCTATTATAGTCTATTGTTCCTTCCCAAATCTTGAGGATTTGGGGATGTTGTTGCCCATTCTGCCTCTAATTGAGAGGGGGCATAGATCCCATGGGGAAGATGGATGGAGCTATCACGCTTGCAGTTGCAGACACTCTGCTCCTTGTGATGGGCATTTCCACCATCACCACCTTGTTAATTGTCTTGGGGGAGTCCAATGGTCTGGATTATAGGTTTTGCAACTCTGTTGAGATTTAGAGCCCAACTGGCATATGGGCAGACCAAAGATTTAAGTCTCTTGGACATACAACTATTAAGTATAGTCTAAATATAGGTTCAAATAGAAGGGTCAGAAAAGCCATGTATAGGGAAATCACAAATAAGACCAAATCTGTCACACTGTGAAGCACAAAGTCCAAGGTATGACCCACTGGCAGAACACCAAACTCCTGAGCTGTCTACCCTGCCTACAGCATTTGGATATCTTTAGAATCCTCAGGAGCCCTGCTATTTGGTGCACTATTTACTGTGGCAGTCAATGAGATCCTGCTGAGACTTACATAAGCATAACCTCTGGAATGACCTCCTGTCTCACCTTGAAATCTCTTAGCCATAAAAACTCATTTATATTTACTAATTTCCCTTATGGTCAAGGACTTTTTTGAGGTGTATTTCTGGTTGGCACTTGGTAATAATCCTTTGGTGTCAGGGAGGCTCATTCCCAGGAGGCATGTCCCATACCAGGAGGAATGTAGTGGGTTTACATGCTGAATTTGTCTTAGAGAGAGGCCACATTTGAGCAAAAAGTTGCCCTCAGGAAGGAACTCTTAGGCAAAATATAATACTAGGCTAAGTTTCAATTTCAAAAGAAAAGGTTCATAAGTACAATAATCATTATCAAGGGCCCAATGCAATGGTCTTTCTACCTTCACTAGGCACTGCCTCTGTGCTCAGGGGATTCTACTATCCCATTAGAGAATGTAACATAACTCCTCAGGATGAGAATTTGATATTCTTTTGGTTATTGTGTGGACCTCTACTCACCATAACAATGCCCCATTAAGACTTGAACACATTCATATGTCTTGTAGGTATGCCCCAGATTAAACCCCTCTTGTGCATCCCCCATCACCAAAACCCCACACCACTGTTCCTCCAATGCTCCAGTTGTGACCCTTTTGTGATCCAAAACCTCTCCAAAGATGAAGCCAAGAAAATAACCAAATAAAAATAATAAGAAAATGAAATAATAATGATAGTGTAGCAGTTTGATATTGTTTATGAATTCCAAAAATAGATATTAGATTATGTTTGTAAACTGGTCTGTACCTGGACACAATTAAATTATGATTATGGCTTTGATTGGGTCACATCAGTGGGACATTGTGTCCCAGGCCCCTTTGTGGGAAAAGACTCACAGAGAAAACTATATGCCAGAGAAGATAGTTGGGGTTTTGATGCTGAAGTTTTGAGGTGGAGCCTGGGAAGTAAGCACACAAGAAAAGAACACAGAGAAATAGAGACAGGTCCACAGACATGGCAGAAACCCTGGGAAGAGAGATGAACTGTTCACCTAATAGTCTACAGCTGACCTTGTGAAGTGAAGCAAGCCTGAGGCTGGAGAGTTTAAAGACATGGGGAGAGAGACAAAGCCTAGAGACCTGATGGCCTAACGTTGTTACTGAAAGAAGCTGTGACATAAAATCTGAAGAGGATGAGGGAGGCAGAATGTTGGCAGCCATCTTGCTCCAAAGCATGGAAACAGAATTTCATGAGGGAAGTAACTTATGCTCTATGGCCTGGTAACTGTAAGCTTCTACCCTAAATAATTACCCTTTATAAAAGCCAACAGATTTCTGGTACTTTGCATCATCACCCTTTTGGCTGACTAATACAGAATTTGGTAGTGGAGAGTGGGGAAGTACTTTTGCAATTACCAAAATGCTGGAATGGTTTAATAAATGGATAAGGGTTATTTTTTTCTTTTGAGGAATTGTGCTTGGTAGAAAAGACCTACAGTGCTTTGAAGAGACTGTTGATAGTAATATGGATGCTAAAGAGACTTTTTATGAGGGCTTAGAAGTAAACGATGAGACTATTATTGGCAAATGGAGGAAAGGCAATCCATGTTTTAAGGTCAAGAGAACTTAGCAAGATTGACTCTTGATGTTTTATGGAAGGCAGTATTTGAAAATGACAAGCCTGGGCATTTAGCTGAAGAAATTTCCAAAATAATCTCGGAGAATGTGGCTTGGCTTCTCATTGCAGCTTATAGCAAAATGCTAGATGTGAGAGATAAGCTGAGAACTGAATTGTTGGGCACAAAGAAACCAGAAAGTGATTCCAGAAAGCCCAAGCCTCTGGAAATCAAGTCCTCAGAAAATAGTGCCCCATTTGAGGACTTAACTAAATATGGAATGTGTAAATCAGGAATGAAGATGCAATTATCTCAGAAAGACTTCTGGAAATTCTTACTATCTGATGGCTTGGATCCCTGCTACCTGCATGCTAAACCAACAAGCTTTTTAAAAGAGGTGTATGATCAAAACACTGTCAGCTTAGACTAAAAGGGACATGGAAAGGAGAAATTGAAGGAGAAAGAGCTTTAAGAGGAAAACCATGGAAGCTGAGATCTGGAATTATGACATCACTTTGGGCCAAGAGAGGAACCCCACTCATTTGTAGAGAAAGGGTAAGTTTGCCAGAGCAATTGAAGAGGGGGGATGTTCCCCGCCCCCATGTTCAGGGAGAGTTTCGCTGCTCTAGGGTACAGAGAGGGTGGAGCACATTCCTCAAGAATTAGAGCAGTTAAGGTCAGCACCGCATTGGTCTGACAGGGGTAGACCTGTCCTCCACGTATTATTGAAATCCAGGTGGTCAACTCATTGCTTTGAGGCATTGAGCCTGTATGCCAAATGTTTAGGAGGGTGTTATCTTCACTTCACTGTACTAGGGGGGTTAAGACTCTAAACCAAAGATTGGGTAAAGTACAGCAATCACCCCAATGCTCTTGGAGGATGATGTCTAGAGCTTGTTCACCACCCAGATGGTTGATGAGGGTGGTACTAAGAAAATGGCAATTTGGAAAGCCTGTGGAATGGGTGGGCTCCCATAAGGCCCCAGGAAGAAGAAACCATCATCTTAACAATGACTCTCAGACTTTGACATCTAATGAACTATGTTCTCAAGGTTTACTGAATGGTAGAGGACCCATGACTCATGTTTCCCTCCCAATTTCTCCTTATGATAATGAAAATGTTTAGCCTTTGTCTATCCATTTGTGTATTGGAAGCAGATAAATTATTTTTTAAGTTTCAGAGGTCTACAGCAGACAAGACCTGGCTGTACGACAAACTATTTCTTTAAATTGATTATGATATGACTTTGTACTAATTATTGTTACTGAAATAAGGTTTTTGAATATTGTAATGCCGTTTTGGAATTCAAAGGGTGATTTGATATTGTTTATGAATTCCAAAAATAGATATTTGATTATGTTTGCAAACTGGTCCTTCCCTCAGGGCATATAAAATTATACTGGATTCAGAACTTTCACTTTTACTTGATTAAATAGTGATTGAGGCTTTGGGCCATGTCAGTAGGACATTGATTCCCCATCCTCTTGGTGGGTGGGGACTTACAGGAAACCACACCACAGAGAACGAAGTTTAGAGTTTTTGAGCTGGAATCCTGGGAAGTAAGCACACAGAGGAGCTTAGTCATGAGGAAGGAGAGTAAGCCCCAGGAAATAGACAAGCTCTACACATGACAATTCACAGCTGGCCTTGTGGAGAGAACAACGCATCAGTGCCTGGAGACAACTGAGCCCCAGGAAGAGAGACAAAGCCTAGAGAGCATGACATGGGAGCCTTAAAAGGAAGAGGAAGGCTGAATGATAGCAGCCATCTTGCTCCAACATGTGGCAACAGACTTTGGTGAGAGAAGTAACTAATGTTTATGGCCTGGTAACTGTAAGCTTCTATCCCTTTATAAAAAACAACATATTTCTGGTATTTTGCCTCAGCACCCATTTGGCTGGCTAATGCAGACTGTATACAATTATATGGCTCTGCAGGAATCACTAAAAGGAGTTCTGCAGCTAAAAATGAAGGACAGGCAAGAAAAGCTTGGAAGATCATGTAGACATGAGGACTTTCTGAAAGAGTAACCAAAAGGATAAAAAGACAGACATAAACAGGATATGACATATGAAAGTTAAAGGATTAAATGGTTGTAGGAAATAATGCTTATATAGTATTAACAATTAAGTTAATGGATTAAACTCCAAAATCAAAAGATACAGGCTGAAAGAATGGGTAAAAAGCCATGTGTCATTCACATACTTTCTGCAAGAGACTCAACTTAGACTCAAGGGTACACACAGGCAGAACTCGAAAGGTTTGAAAAAGATATTTCACACAAACTGTAACCAATAAAGACCAGGAGTATCTATTTTAATATTGAACAAAAAGGCTTTAAATGCAAAAAAAGTTATAAGTGATGGAGAAGGCCATTATATACAAACAAAAGGACAATCCACCAGAAAGGAGGAACAGTCATAAATATCTATGCTCCTAACAATGTTGCCTGAAAATACATAAGGCAAGTTTTGACAATCCCAAAAGGAGAAATAAATGTCACTACAATAATAATTGGAGATTTCAGCATTCAACTCATGTCAATAGATATAACAACTAGACAGAAAATCAATAAGGAAATAGAACACTTAATCTGATAAATGAGCTAGACCTAACAGACTTATGCAGAACATGCACCCCAAATGAGCAGGTTATATATACTTCTCAAATGCCCATGGATCTTTTCTGGGATAGAACACATTTTCAGGCACAAAACAAGTCACATGAGTATAAAAATACTGACATTATGGGGGACGGATATGGCTCAAATGGTTGGGTGACCATCTCTCATATGGAGGGACCTAGGTTTGATCCCTGGGAACTTTCAGTAAAAATTAAAAAAATATATATTGACATTAAAGAAATCACATTGTCTGACCATACTGGAATGAAGCTGGAAATCAATAATAGGTTGAAAGGGGAAAATTCACAAGTATATGGAGGCTAAACCACAAACTCCTAAACAATCCGTCAGTGAAAAGAAGCAATTCCAAGATAAATTAATAATACAGATGAATTAAAAAGACATCAAGCTTTATCATTGGGATAGAGTAAAAGCAGTGCTGAAGGGAAATTTATAGCCTTCAGCACATATATTTAAAAAAGAGGAAAAACCAAAAATAACAGACCTATCTGACAACTGGAGTAACTAGAAAAAGAACCATTCGTAAAGCAAGTAGAAGGATAGAAATAAGAAAGATTAGAAAAGAAATCAATGAAATCCAAAACAAAAATCTATAGACAACATCAACAAATCCAAAATCTGTTCTTTTTTTGAGAAGATCAAGAACATTGACAAACCCTTAGCTAAGCTAACAAAAAAAGAGAGAGAGAGAGAGATGCAAATAAATAAAGCCTGGAATGAAATGGGGACATTATTACTGACCCCACAGAAATATATAGTATCATAAGAGAATATTATGAAAAACTGTATGTCAACAAACTACACAGTCTAGATGAAATGGACAAAATTCCAAGAAAGACACAAAATATCTACATTGACTCTACAAGAAATTCAAGAACTCAACAAACCAATTACAAGTAAAGAGATTGAATCAGGCATCAAAAATCTTCCAAAAAAAATTATACTAAACATTTTAAAAAGAAATAATAGCAACCCTGTATAAATTTTTCCAAAAAATGGAGGAGGAAGAAAGAGTGCCCAACACATTTTATGAAGCCAATATCATTTTAGTAACAAAGCCAGATAAAAATAATACAAAGAAAATTACAGACCAATCTCTTTAATGGACATAATTGTAAAAATTCTCAACAAAATACTTGCCAATAGACTCCAACAGCTTCTATAATAATTATACAGTACAATTTCATGGGTTTTATTCCTGGTATGCAATGGTGCTTCAACATTAGAAAATCAAGCAATGCAATACACCTCATTGACAATTCAAAAGAATTAAAATAAAGCACATGATCATCTCAATTGGCAAATAAAAGGCATTTGGCAAAATCTGGCATCTTTTCTTGAAAAAAAAAAAAACCTTGTTAAAGATAAGGATAGAATGAAAGTTCCTCAACATGATAAAGAGCAGGTATTAAAAACCCACAGCCAATATTATAATCAATGGGGATAGGTTGAAAGCTTTGTCTTTAAGATTGAGAACAAGACAAGTGTGCCCACTGTCACCACTCTTAGTCAACAATTTCCTAGAAGTTCTATCTTGAGCAATTACACAAGATAAAGAAATAAAAGGCACAAATTGGAAAAACAGAAGTAATCTCTCATGATTCACAGTTTACATGATCTTGTTCTTAGAAAATTCCAAAATATCTACCACAAAGCTACTAGAGCTAATAAATTACTTCAGTGAAGTGGCAGGATACAATATTTACATGCAAAAATCAGTATTGGTTCTATATACCAGTAATGAATGGAGGAAAGCAAGAAAAAATGCATTTACAATATTTAAAAAACCTCACATAACTAGGAATTAATTTAACCAGAGATGTAAAGGACCTGTATTCAGAAAACTGCAGAACATTGAAAAAAAGAAATCAAAGAAGACCTAAACAAATGGAAGGCCATTCCATGTTCATGAATTGGATGTCTAAATATCACAATGACATCACTTCTACCCAAACTGATTTGTAGATTCAACACAATTCAAATCAATATTCCAACAGGTTACAGAAATAGAAAAGTCAATTGAGAAATTTATTTGGAAGGGAAATGGGCCCCAAATAGTCAAAACACCCATAAAAAGAGAGCTAAGTTGGAGGACCCATGCTTCCTAACCTTGAAGGATATTCTAAATCTACAGTCATCAAAACAGCATGATATTGGTGTAAAGATAGATACATTGATTGATAGAATCAAATTGAGAATTCAGGAATAGTCCCACACATATAATTTTTATAAGTCTACCAAGTCCAATTTACTTGTATAGAAAAGTCTTTTCAGCCAATGGTGCTGGGAGAACTGTATATCCTTAACCAAAAGAATGAAATATGATTTCTATCTCACTCCCTATACAAGAATCAAGTCATAATGGATCAAATACATAAATATAAGAAACAGGACCATGAAACTCCTAGAAGATAACATAGAGAAACATCTTCAAGATCTTGCAGTGGGAGGAAGTCACTTAAATTGTACACCCAAAGCACAAGCAACAAAAGAAAAAATGTTTAAATAGTACCTCCTCAAAATGAGCAGGTGTAGCTCAGTGGTTGAGCACCTGTTTCACATGTATGACGTTCTGGGTCCAATCACTGGTACCTCCTACCAAAAAAAATAAATGAAATACTTTTGTACTTTAAAAGACTTTGTGAAGGAGGTAAAAAGGCAGCCTACTCAATGGGAGAAAATATTTGGAAATCACACACCCAACAAGCATTTATTATCCGTGATATAAAGAGATAAAACAACTCAAAAATAAAAAGACTAATGACTAATTAAAAACTGGCCAAAAGGGAAGCAGATGTGGGTCAATCGACTGGGCTCCTGTCTACCATATGGGAGGCCCTGGGTTCAATTCCTAGTAAAGGCAAGCTGGCCTGCGCCTGTGGAGTGTTAACAGCCTGCAAGCACATATGGTACAGCAAGTTGATGCAACAAAGGGAGACAAGCAGACACAGAAGAATACACAGTGAATGGACACAGAGAGCAGACAGCAAGTGCAAGCAGCAAGGGGGAGAATAAATAAGTAAAAACTTTTTAAAAAACTGGTCTAAAGACTTGAATAGGGAAGTGGGTGTGGCTCAGTGGATAGAGCCCCCGTTTACCATATGGGAGGCCCGGGTTTGCGTCCCGAGGCCTCCTTGTGAGGGCACCCCGGCCTGAGCGGTGCAGTGGGCTGATGCAGCAACCTCACGGCAGGAAGCGGGTGTGGCGCAATGGATAGAGCACCCGTTTACCATATGAGAGGCCCCGGGTTCACTTCCTGGGGCCTCCTTGTGAGGGCAGGCCGGCTTGCACGGCACCGTGGGCTGATGCGGCAAGACCTCACAGCAAGGGGGAGATAAGCAGACACAGAGAAGACATGCAGCGAATGGACACAGCAGCACAAGCAGCAAGGGGGG
>JAQZBX010077937.1:0-14198 GCA_029593785.1 Cabassous unicinctus
AAAAAAAAAAAAAATTCAAAGGAAGCAAAATACATAAAACGTAAGATATAGACTATAGTTAGTAGTAATTATTTTGATGACACTCTTGCATAGTTTGTAACAAGTGTATCACCACAATGCAAGGTGTTGGTGGAGGGGTGATGTATGGGACCCCTGTACGATTTTATGCATGTTTATCTTGTAAGTTCACAATGTTTACTATACACTTATTGTTTATGTATGTTCATGTACGAATGATATACTTCAATAAATATTTTTTAAAAAGGGAAAAAAAAAAAAAAACTGCTTAGAGGGCTCATTGCTTCTGTACATACAAACAGAAGCTATGTCGGGTGCTGAAGAAGAGCAGTGAGGCTAGGTTTATAACCAAGGAGGGGGTGGCATTGAAATGCTGAAAGATGATGGCAGGTTATGCAGAGCAAATAAACAACCAAAGAGGGTTAAGAAGGAGACGGTGCCATTGCTTCCATGGAAAATATGTCCGTTACTGATAAAACATTATTTACCTAACCAGATTTTTGGGGACATAGACCAAGGGAAGTAGAAAAAAGATGCCAACTTGGATGTTTAACCATCATAAGGACCACAAATGCTGACCTCAAGGTCAGGTGTTGCTCATCTGCTGAAGAAACCCCAGCAGCTGCTTCCCTCTGCCCCATCTGGTACCATATTGCTCCAAACTGATATGCTTCTCCTCGGCCTTGGTAATAGGAATGAGTCTTGCTGAGTGCCTTCTATGTGCCAGGCACTGTTTTAATTTAATATTCACATATATCTTTTCACTTGATTCTCACAACAGCCATGTGATAATTTTATGTGTCAATGTGACAAGGTGATGGTGTCCAGTTGTTTGTCCAAACACTGGCTTAGTTGTCTCAAGGAGGTATTTCTAGATGGGATTATCATCATCAATCAGTTGACCACAAGTAAAGGAGATTAGCCTTAATAATGTGGGTGGGGCCTCATCAAATCAGTTGGAGGTCTTAAGAGCAAGAACTGAGGGTTTCAGGGATCAGAAGGAATTCTGCCTCAAGACTATACCTTCTGCCTCCTGTGAAGGTTTGGAACTGTATGTACCCTGGAAAAGCATGTTCTTAAAGTTAATCCTTTCCTGCGGGCATGGACTCATTGTAAGCAGAACCCTTTGATGAGGCTGCTTCAGTTAAGGTGTGACCCATCTCATTCAGGATGGGTCTTAATCCTCTTACTGGAGTCCTTTATAAACAGGATGAATGTATATAGAGAGAGAGAAAGCCACGAAAGCAAGAAGCTGAAAGTAACGAAACCCGGAAGAGAAGAGAGAGACTAGCAGACACTACTATATGCCTTGCCATGTTTCAGAGGAGCCTAGGATTGCAGGCAGCTGGTCTTTGGGAAGAAAGCATCACCTTGATGATGCCTTGATTTGGACATTCTCATAGCTTCAAACTGTAAGCTAATAAATTCCCATTGTTAAAAGTCAACCCACTTCATGGCATCTGCTTTGAGCAGTCTAGCAAACCAAAACACCTCCTTCCTGATGTTCCAACATAAGGAATTTGAACTCAAGACTTTGGTGTCACTCTACTGTAATTTTCAGCTTCCAGCCCACCCTTCCAACCCCCATAATCACATGAGCCAATTCCTAATAATAAATCCATCTCCTTCTCTCTCTCCCACTTTCTCCTCCTCTGCCATCCTATTGGTTCTGTTTCTCAGGGGACCCCTAACTAATACAAGCCTTTTTTTTTTTTTTGAGGTTAGCATAATCTTTAATGCTGTTGTGCCATGCATTGACAGGTCACACGCTCTGGTCTTGTGTTGGCAGTGGCATCTTATAACAATGAGTCTGAAGGGCTGAGCACCAGACTAGCCTCCAGGGAACAGACACTTGTTCCAAATCCCCCTTCCCCCAAGATTTCTTCTGGATTCCAACATGGCCCTATGCAGAGCAGGAGCCATCAGGGCCTGGCTTCGTTTGCATGCACACCAACTTTACGTGGAATTTTAAAAACATATTTAAACCTTTCAATGCTGAACTAACATTAAACTATCCCCATTTTACAGATGAGGAAACTGGAGCACATAACAACACATAGCAATACAGACCAGTATATGGCAGGGCCAGGATTTGAATCTTAGCATCTGACCCCAGAGTACACATTTATTCCCTATGCTATATGGGAGACAGAAATGTTATGGTGTAGACCCTCTGTTCTCAATTCAGGAAACTTCAGGTCTCCTCTAAGATTTAATATGCAGCCCACTCAGAATTTCTCAGAACCAATTTTCTGGCCAATAAGCTGTCCAAGCTCTGCAGATCTCCTGCATCAGCCTCTGGATGCTTTGACTGCTCACCAGTGCCCCACCAGGAGGTGGCTGGTAGGATGAAAGGTGATGAAAGGCAATTGGGAAACTTTACTAAGCCTGTTTTCAAAAGAAAAAAAAAAGTGGTAGAGAAGACTCTTGAAGGTAATTTATAAAGTGCAGTCCTGGGATAATTTGAAGATTTCAATTATTCATCCACTACTATTTAACTCAAGGTCTTGGGTCCCTTAGACAGGCTGCAGGTGCACAAATCTCCTAAAATTGATTACAAAATTATGTCTGTATATTTTCTAGGGAGAGAATCCTTTGTTTTCATCAGATTCTCAAAGAGCTTAAAAACAACAAAAGACATCTAAAATCATTGCTGTCTTTGTTATTCAAAATTGTGGGTAAATAAAAATTTATTGTGAAACTGGTTACTTAATGCCAAGTAAAAAGCATTTAGGGTAGCACAATAAGTTTTACTCTGCTTATTATCAGGACTCAATTCAGTATTTTTGCAAAGGCATTGAACTTGGAATCAAAAGACCTCGGTTCCTACGCCAACTGTGTCAACTCTCCAAAGGAAAATCTTGCATTTCTCAGTGCCTCAACTGGTTTATCTGTAGAAGGGGCAGAACAAGATTTGCCCTACCTGCTAAATGTGATGGATCAGTTTGGGGCTTAAAAAATATGAGATTGCATTGTGAAAGTACTTTTACTCTAGAAAGTGACTAAAGAGTTTATACACAGTATCTCCCTAAGCGTTAAGGAGTGATATGGAGCACAAGTGGGTGAATACCTGATAGAGCTTTCCCTTCCATGAAAGGTGGATGTTAGAATTAAGGAAAAGACATGTACTTGTCCTTTCTTGAATTGGACCAGATATAGCTGCTTTCTCAGCTTGCAAGGATTGCTGGGCCCAAGAGCCACGATGGATTGCTGCAGGAGAGCCACACTGCTAAGTGAGGCGTGGCAGTGAATGTTAAACATTTGAGACCCTCCTCTATCTTTTTATGCTGCTCCATCTCAGATTATGATTTACACCAACCTCGTCAGATTAGAGTGTGGACACAGTCTCTGGGCTGGGTGAAAACTTGTCCAGAAATTTCTAACCCAATATTGCTGCTACTAACAAACTCAGGCTCCACTGGTGACAGCCTCAATCCCTGCAGATTAACTGCCTGCATTCAGTAATTCTGATGGCCCCAAACTCCAGTGATCACTTCAAGAATCCCCTCTCAGGCCCCGTAATGCTCTTCAGGGGCCTATATTTGAAATAATTTATATTCTCTGGTCTGGTGGCTTTGTATTGCTAAGTCTTATGGCTGTTTCTATTTAATTTTCAGATGTTTAATTACAGTGGAACACTTCAACACCATTAAATTAAAACAAGCTACTAGCTTGTTCTTGATTGTGGCCTGGCTAGCTTCCAAATGACGTTTACAGCAATATCAGATATTTAATGCATGCCACACATTTTGCTAACTTTGGAAAAAAATGGGAAAAGGCCTTCCGCAAATCCGCTTTTGAGCTAGGAACGCTTCCACAGGGCAGGGGGCAGGAGGGGTGGAGTTTTGGCAGCACGTCTCATCTGCTAATGAGTTTTTAGTGTTTCGTGGAGGCCGGAGTCCCTTTTCTTGGGGGTATAATGACTTTCTAATTTGGCTTTCATAAGAGCTGCTTCTATTACATTTTGTGAAAACTAATGAAATTACATGTTTCTTGTAATCATGTTCTTATTTGCACTGCCACGTGACTGAGTCCGGTCTTTGGATTTGGCAAATGAGCAGATATGCCAGGAATCCATGGCTTTTCGTTGTGGAAAGCAAGATTTTTAGGTGCCACAAAACTCTGCAACACAGGTACACATGTTTGAAGGGAGCTAAAGGCAGCATAAGGCCCCTGTAAGATCATATTCCTGGGGAATGGATGTTAAGAGTTAGTGTGTGTCTTTACAACATCAGTCATATGGGTATTGTTTGCATCTGACAGTTTTTCTTTTAAGATTAATGTGCTTATGAAAACCTTGTGCGTTACTCTACGAGGCAAGCTTAAAATCCATCAGCATTACCATCGGAATGACACGATGCTGGGAGAGCAAACCAAATGACAAACAGAATCTGGTTTTCAGAGGCCAGTGTGTGTTGAAGAGAAACGATCTGAAGCCAAATTTGGCCTCCTTCCAGAAATTCCTCCTGCTTCGCTGCTGGCACAGCCCACAAAAGGAGGGAAGCAGATGAACATGGAGGGGGAGACTGTGCGGCGGGGAAAGAGGGGGGAGTCAGAAAGGAAGCATGATTAATTGAAAAACTCGGTCTTCGCAGCAGATAATAGTCACATGTGAAACCAAGCCGTGGGAAAAAAAGGAAAAACTTTATGAAAAATGGGGCTTTTTCTGGATCGTTAGAGAAAGTCATTTCTAACATCACCATTTGATATGCAGTTGGTGATGTCCGGTTGAAATTCATGTTGGGAAACTTCAACATCTGGTTGGATTTGAGAAGTGAGAGCAGGAGGCCGGGCAGTGATTTGCAGCAAGGAGAGCTGCAACGGACCCCACTAGTTTACAAGAGAATGCCGGAGCTTGTGAGAAGTGCCTAAGCCGAGGCGAACTCAAATCGGTGTCCAGCTTAGGAAATGGGGGATGATTTCTATGGAAGGAGGAGATGCGTCAGGCACTTGCAGGGGTCAGGACTCATAATCACATAAAGATGGAAAATGGATGTCAGGCTGGCAGACCCGGCTCCCGACAGGGCCCCCACCCAGGCGTTGGAGCTGACAGCCGACCCACCCACCCCCCATCACGGTTGGCTCCCATCTTTCTTGACTTCAGACAGCTTCACTTCTGCTCTCTTGGCCAGATCCCACTTGCTCTGCTCAGAAAGTGGGTGGCCGGCGAGGAAAGAGAGCAAGACTTCAGAGTTTCCCCGATCTGCAGCCTTTTGGAGTCCCAAATCACTTCCAAATGCCGCAGCCCAGCCGAACGCCAAGAGATTTCACTGCACGGCAACTGCACACTCAAGATGTGATGGATCGCGAAGGACCCCAAGGCAGCCGTGGTCAGCAGAGCGATCCAAGAGGCTGTCACTGCCTGGGGGCGTTAGCAAACTGTGGGGAGACGCTGGGTTTCCACGCCGTCGCAGACAGCTTCAAACGGGTGTGTCCTCACATGGGCTCGGGAGAAGCTGTGAAAGACCAAGAGTCTGAAACAGACAGTCGATCCAAGCGTGAGTGGCATGATGAATAATCAGCAAATTCCTAGACACCCGCATCTGGGGAGCCCCTTATTGGCTCTGTGTGTGTGTGTGTGTGTGTGTGTGTGTGTGCACGCGCACATGGAGTTCAGAGATGGGATTTCCAAACAGGCAGCATGTACATCCTCCGCAGCTTTCAAGAAAAGGAAACAAGTCTGGCATCTATGAGCTAGGGCCGGCAGCCTCTGGGGCCACATGGGTCTTTGTGTGCCCCTCCACCTCCCAGGGGTCTCATCTGCAGAACAGATGAGGGTCATCCCCGTGTTTTAGTGGGTGGGCTACTTAGCATGTCCCA
The DNA here is from genome assembly GCA_029593785.1 of Cabassous unicinctus. NCBI lineage: Eukaryota > Metazoa > Chordata > Mammalia > Cingulata > Chlamyphoridae > Cabassous > Cabassous unicinctus. The sequence continues at coordinate 5,839 of JAQZBX010077937.1, forward strand.
AGGGCTTTCAAAGCCAGCTTTATTATCACGTGCAAACGTCCCCACCTTCTCTTCTTGCTCTGAATTCCAGCTGGAGTGGATTTGAGGTGACGGAGGCTCTCTTCAAAGCCAGTTCCGGGGAGAGAAGCAATGATCCAGAACTGGGTGAAACCTCTCTTGGACTCATTTTATTTTCATCTCCATGTACTGTGGAAGGGAGGCGCCCTGGTGAGGGAAGTTTAGTGTCCCAGTCTCACACCTGTCACTCACTCCCAAAACGTGCCCGGGCAGGTTCTCAAGCCCCTGCACTTCTGCCCCCTTACTGTAAAATGGGACTAGTGCAGCCACCGGATGCATGAGGGGCTGCCAGTACTTTGGGGGAACTTACAGGTTACTGGGTTTTACAATAATCATCCTAGATAGACCTAGTCTGTTGACAGAATACCGTATTTTCTAAGAGTAAAGCTCAAAACTCTTGAAAAAGTAAACGGAGTGTATTTAAAAGGCTTAAGCGTCTTTCTCATCATGATGATTTGGAAATATCTCCTCCACTGTGATGTCCTAAAGCTCTGAGAAGTCAACATTTCTTTCATTTTCAATAAATAAATCTTGTTTCATTTCTCCTCCCCATAACCCTGTACCATAAATCCACCCATTTTTCTGTTGTGCCATTTTTAAAAAATGTCCAAAGGGGACATTATTCTAACAGGTCATAAGAACAAACCACCTCACTTCCTTTTTTCTTGATAAATGGCGCACTTTGGACACATTTGCAACCCCTGCTCTTCCTCCAGGCATCCTAAGCTCCTTTGAACCATTTATCGTGAGTGTTCATTCGGCAGCTGGTATGAAGCCAAGGCACAAAGCCAGCTGGGATGGGGGCCGAGGGGGCGCCCTCACACACTGCTGATGGGAGGCTCACCTGGTACCAACTTTGGGAGAGCAACTAGACAATATGTCAGAGAGTTTAAAAATTATTATTCTATTATAGAACATATTATTCTAGCAATGGAAGAACTTTTATCATTGACATAAAGGCAGTGGCCATCAAGGCTCTGAAGGATGGAAGAGGGAAGAATGGGTGTAATATGGGGGCATTTTCGGGACATTGGAATTGCCTGGCATGACATTGCAATGATGGATACAGGCCATTATATATTTTGTCAAAACCTATAAAATTGTGCAGGACAGAGTGTAAACTACAATGTAAACTATAGACCATGGTTAGTAGCAATGCTTCAATATTGTTCATCAATTGTAACACATGTACCACACTAAGGAAGGATGTTGTTAATGTGGGAAAGGATGAGAGGTGGAGGGGGTGAGGTATATGGGAATCCCCTATATTTTTTATGTAACATTTATGCAATCTAAAGCTTCTTTAAAAATAAAAAAATTAATGATAAAAAAAGATTTAGTAAAGTTAAAAAAAAAATGCACCCTGTTTCACTTTGCTAAAGCTCCCAATGCAATATACAATAAGCCAGAACTGGGTTGGCTTTTATAATGGGACTTTATCAGGTTAAAAGCTTACAGTTCTGAGGCTGTGAAAATGTCCAAATCGAGACATCATCAGAGAGGCTGTCTCTCCAAAGGTGGCTGCTGGCGGTCCTGGACTCCTGCCGTGCGGCATGGCATAATGGCAGCCCGTCTCTGCTTTCTCCTCCAGGCTTACTTTCCCTCCTAGTTCAGCTGTGGGCAATCAGGCACACGTGGCCCATTTCACTGCCAATCCACTGGTTCCCCTTCTCCTCCAGGCCTTATTTCTTCAGCTTCAAGCTGCTCCATGGGCCTAGCTGCTCGGGGCCTCTTTCCATGGCTCTGTGCCCTACTGATTCCAGCCTCTGGCCTCTGGGGCCTCTCCTTGGGTTTCTAAGGCTTTTTTCTGTTTGTCTTTGCTTTTAGTCCTCTGTTTATAAAGGACTCCAGTAAGAGGATTACAACCCACCCTGGGTCCTGCAATCTAATCAAAGGCCCCCATCCAATCCAATCCAATCCAAAGAGTCCCACAGTTACAGGAATGGACCAGTTTAAGAACATTAATTTTCAGGGCTCCACAAAAGACTCAAACCAACACACTGTGCATCCCCTTTGACCCAGGAGATTATCTTCCAAGGAATTTATTCCCCCAAAATAAATTATAGGTGAGCTACCGGATATCCATATAGCATTATCTCAGAGCAGTGAAAGGCCGAGGACAGCCTAAATGTCTAACTATAAGAAAGTGCTTAAACTATGGTATGTCCATACAATGGAGTAGTAGGCAACCAATAAAAATGATATAAGGAAATTAATATATAGTGAAAAAGTCAGAACAGTGGATGCTTGAGGGTCGGGAAAGGTATTGGCCAGGAAGAGGCATGAGAGAACTTTCCTCATTGATGCTAATGCCCTACATCTTGATAAATGTATACATTTGTCAAAACTCATTGAATTATATATGCTCAAGATTTGTGAATTTCACTGGATGTAAATTTTTCTTAAGCAAACAAACATAAACAAATATTGAGCTGTAGTTGATTATATGCATGCTCAAGTATGTTAGAGGTGTCTGAGACTTACTTGAAATCTGTAAAATAAATAAGATAGATTGATGCCTGAGCAAAGTGATGGAGGGATGAATAGACATTTAATAAAAACAAATGCAGCAAAAGGTTAATTGTAGATTCTAGGTGGTAGATATAGGTGTTCAATGTTTGTAAATTCTTTCAACTTTTCTCTGTGTTTGAAATTTTTGTTAAAAATGTAGAGAAAAATATGACAGAATATTTAATAATGTTCATAATAAGTTAAATATGTAAAATTTATTTGCTTTTTTGTTAAAATGTTAAAGGGCTTATTTCTAAGTGAAGGAAGTAGAGATGATTTGCTTATCTTCACATTTTTAACAGCATACCTGTGTAGTCTGTAATTAGAACTTGCTTCTTATAATCCCATTTTTCTTACAGATTCTGTACCACGTGTCCTGAGAAGCCCACTCTGGACTTTTACCGATAAAGTCATGTCAATGCATTTTGCAATCACAGCCTCAAATAAACGTGTATTTTCCACCCAGTTTCTAAAGCCTCCGGGACATGTTGTCTAAGTGTCAGTGTTATTTTCTTTAAGACCAAATTACAGTTGGCTTGGAGATAATCATCAGAAGCAACGTGATATTACCCTTCACACTTGAATTCCAAACAGCTCCAAGAAGTTAGAAATCGAATTCCAGTTCTATTGTTTTCTTGATTTTCCCTTACGAGAATGTGGTGGGTACAGGGAGGCAGGGCTAGAGCTATCACATCACTTATGCCATGTGCGAGTCAGCCCCTCGCCAGGTGGTGAGTGGTGGATGTCACAGATACAAAAATAGTTTGCACACACAGTTACTTATGAACTACTGAAGAGTATATTCTTGTTATTTTCTGGCCCAACCCTTGCAAGTGGGCATTAAAAGTTCTTTTTCTCCTTTTGAATTATTTTCAAACTTTCAATTTTTGTATTATTATTTCAACTATTTTCTCCTTTTGAATTATTGGTACAGATACTTACACACTCTCATTTTAACTTTTCAATTTTACAATGTACTTACAGTAAAATGCCATTTTCTTGGAGCACAGTCACGTAAACACGATCTTGATAAGGTCATACCTTCTTTGTTTCCAAGAAATGCACATATCGAATAGTGGAAGTTTCTGGCTATGGCAATTCTTTGGAATATCCTCTTTCAGTCTCTTTTTATAGCTGGATAAATAGAAGCTACCTGAAAGTTGTAGAACTCCTTTTCAGAAAAACAGTATTTTTATTGTAAACTATTATCCTGTTCCTGAAGCAAATTAGATTGCAGGAAAGAAGCTATTACGATACAAGGTAGGGAAAGGCTCTGAGGCAACCTTGCTCTAGCCTTGGTGGTTATAGCTCATTGCTTGGGGCTCCGCCTACAGGAGAAGAGAAGGGGAACGAGAGCCTTATCCCAGGTAAGATAGCTGAGGATTGGAGGAAAACTGCACTTCAGGATTCACATCTTTTTATTCCTCATTTAAGGTGTGCCAGCTCCCTTTGACCCCTTTCCCTGCCTTGGAAATTTAAACAGTTTCCTTCTCTTACCCCACCCTCTCCACACATCCCAAGGCCAAAAGACCACATGCAGAAGGGTAAGAGGACACCCCGTAAAACATAAGGGTGATTATTGAAGCTCTTCTCTTAGGGCTGTAAGGTGGAGATGGGAGGACTTGGCTTAGAGAGTTGGGAGTTAAGAATGCAGAACGGCAAAAGAATTATTGTGTACAGACTTTGAGGCCACCGATGTCCCTTATTACCCCATATACCTTACCACCATCCCAATGGCTACTCTAATGCCCCCAAGATTCCCGCCATGGGCATCTCCCAGGATTGAATCCCTCCCAGGCCCTGTCCCCAGTCTTTCCTGCCCCAGCCCACCCACTTGCCTTACGTTCAGACCCCTTCCCCTATTGGGAGCAGTTTCGGGCAAGCTGGAGGCCTGGGCTGGAGGGGCAGTGGTGCTGTTCATAGCGTTTGTTCCCCTGGCATTGCTCTGTTGGATTTAGTTTGTCTTCCTGATTTTTTCCCTTCTATAAAGTGTACATTACCAAGTTCCTTGTTTATAGAAATACAAACTGTACTCTTTTTTGCCTGCATACAAAAAAAAAAAAAAAAAGATGAGGGGTAACGGAAAGTCTGTGTGAACCGAATAAGGGCTTAGGCACATGGAAGGAGGTCGATAAATGTTAGCTAATATTATCGTCATTACTACTGTGCAATCAAAAAATCTTATTTCCATGCATAAAATTCCGTTTCAAATGGATATGCCAGGAGCTGGTCAGACTGAAAACAATGCTGAAAAGGTCAGGAGAGGGGAGTTTTGCATTTAACTTCAGGCAGGTTTTTTTTCATATTGAACTTTATTTTTGGAGAACTTTTAGACTTACATTTGCAGAAAAATTACACTGAAAGTATAGGGTATTCCCATACGACCCCACACACACCCACACACATGGTTTCTCTTATTATTGACATCTTAGATTAGTGTGGTACATTTGTTATAGTTGATGAACCAATACTGAAGCATTGCTACTAAGCAAAATCTATAGTTTACATTATGGTTTACACTTTATGCTGTACAGTTCCATAGGCCTTTACAAATGCATAATGTCATGTGTTCATCATTGCAGTATCATACAGATGACCCCAGTGACCCAAATATGCCCTGTGTTCCACCTCCTCTTCCCTTCTGAACCCCTGACAACCACTATCTTTATAACAATGTTACAAGTTACTCTGCTAACACAAGATAACAACTGCAATCACAATAAATCTGCTTTGATCCATGGTTACAATGCCCCTTTATGGTTGTTCATTTCTCAGCCTTGAGGGATTTAGGATATGTCCTCCCTGATTGCTTCTGCCTGAAAGGGGACTTAGATATTATGGGGCAGATGGAAGGAATTATTTTACTTGCAGTTGTTGATACTCCTTGTTTTGCGGGACAGAACTTGTCCATCACCATCATTTTGTTGGTTATCTGGGGCAAGCCCAAAGAACTGGAGAATAGGAGTTGGTCACAACTCTGCTGGGATTAAAGGCTCAACCAGCAAAGGAGCAATCCAAAGATTTAAGTCTCTAAGAAATATGCTTAACAAGTACATTGAAATTTATAGGTTCAAATAAAAGGAGTAGAAGAATCATGAGTTGGGGGATTATAAATGAGTGTAACTATGTTATATTGGGAATATAGATTTTCATACATTCCCATATAGGGCCTTCCAAAGGGGTGTTGATTTCATGAGGCTCTGTGCCTTGCCTCTGGTGTCTGGACATCCCTAGAGCCCTTAGGAACACTCTTGTTTGAGGCTTTGTTTACTGTGGCAGTTTGTGAAATCTGCCTGAAACCTGCATAAGCAAAACCTCTGGAATGACCTCCCAACTCACTTTGAAATCTCTTGGCCATAAAAACTCCTTTTTATTTAATGTTTCCCCCTTTTGGTCAAGGTCTTTTACCAAATGCATCGCTGGTTAGAGTTTTGTAACAATCCCTTGGTGCCAGAGAGGCTCATCCCTGGGAGTCATGTCCCACATCAGAGGGTTGGTAGTGTGTTTATTTGCTGAGTTTGGCTTAGAGAGAGGCTACATTTGAGTAACAAGAAAGTTTTCAGGAGGAAACTCTTATGAATTAATTATAATTAGGCTAATGAAAAATTCTACCAAGAGAGAGGATTGGTGGAGAAAATCCTAAAAGCTTTTGCTCCAGGGCAGACAGGAGGCCAGTTATGTAGACATTCCCTTTAAAAGGTTGACAAGCTACATGTGCCCACTGCACCTGATATGGAAACACCATGCCTGGAGCCAGAGTGAGCAAGAAGAGAGCTCCTGAGGCCATAAGATGTTCTTTTCCAACCAGGGAGCAACTTTCCTCCCCCCATCACCAGGCTAGAGTGAGAAGGTTGAGGAGGCACCTCCCAGCAGGGCACTCTGTGCTGCCTAAAGATGTTGGCTTAGAGCAAGAGCTGCAGGGTGCAGAAGGGGACAAGGGCAGATCCCCATGAACACCCCTCTTGGAGACTGCAGGCTTGCTTACTAATATGTCCCCAGTTTAGAAGGGGAGTGAGAAGTTGTGCTCATTGGTTACCTTATTCCTCTAGATGCTGGAATCGCCACTCACACAGGGATTCCAAAAACAGTTCCAGGAAACCATTCTTGGGAGTGGAGTTTGAAGTGCTCTCACTGCTTGTGTTTGTGGAGTCCTAGATGAGGCTGGGTGGGGCCTGTTGTCACCCCCACACTGAGCCCCTCTGCTTCTCTTTTTGTCATCCCTCTGAAGCTGGACCCCCTCTTCCCATCTTACCACCAGCCATGTTTCCCACAGCTCCCTCATTGCGCCTTTTTAGCCAGCACCACCTCCTCTTCCCTGGACACCCAGCCCTTCTTTCCAATGGGTTACATTAATTTATTTTGAAATTGTAAACCAGTCTGGCATAACTGGAAGAAACCCCACTTGGTCATGGTGTATATTTCTTTTTTATACATTGTTGGATTCTATTTGCTAATACTTTGTTGATGATTTTTGAATATATGTTCATGAGAGAGATCAGCCTTTCATTTTCTTTTCCTGTCGACTTTTTGTCTGATTTTGGTATTAGGGTAACGCTGGCCTCATAGAATTAGTTAGGAAGAGTTCCCTCTGCTTCTTTTTTCTGGAAGAGATTGCAAAGAATTGGTATAATTTCCACCAGTGACACCATCTGTGCCTGGTTTCTTTTTGGAAGGTTATTGATTATTGATTCAATTTATTTAATAGATATACACCTATTAAGTTTAACTATTTCTCCTTGTATGAGTTATGATAGTTTGTGTCTTTAAAGTAATTGGTTCATTTCACCTAAGTTATCAAAGTTGTGGACACAAAATTCTTCATACTATTTCTTTATTATTCTTTTAATGTCTTTGGGATAAGTAGTGACAACATGTTTTCATTCATTTCTTTTTTTTTTTTCATTCATTTCTTTTTTTTTTATTCATCTCTCCTTTTTTTTTTGTTTTTCTTTTTTCTCTCTCCTTCCCTCCCCCACCTCCCGTTGTTGTTTTTGTGCTCCCTGTCTGCTCTCTGTGTCCATTCGCTGTGTGTTCTTTCCGTGTCTGCTTGGCTTTTCTTCTCGTCTTTCTCTTTAGGAGACACTGGGAACTGATCCCAGGACCTCCGGTGTGGGAGACAGGCATTCAATTGCTTGAGCCACTTCATCTCCCTGGTCTGCTGTGTCTCTCACTGTCTCTCCTCTGCGTCTCCCATTGTTGTGTCATCTTGCTGCACCAGCCATCCGTGGTGTGGGTTGTCAGCTTTCTGCGGCATCACCTGTCAGCTATCCATGGCATGGGCCACCTTGCCTTCACCAGGAGGCTCTGGGAATTGAACCTGGGGCCTCCCATATGGTAGACGGGAGCCCAATCACTTGGGCCACATCCGCTTCCTTCATTCATTTCTGACATGAGTAATTTGTGTCTCCGTTCATTTTTTCTTGGTAGCCTAGCTAGAGATTTATCAATTTTATTAATCTTTTCAAAGAAGCGGTTTTTGGTTTTGTCAATTTTCTCTATTGATTTCCTGTTTTCATTTTCATTGATTTCTGCTCTAATTTTTATTTCTTTTTTTCTGCTTGCTTTATTTATTTTTTTTTTAATTTTTTTTTATTTGTAAAATGATATATATATACATATGCATATATGTGCATTTGTTTACATAAATGTTATTATATATATATATACATTTTATAAAGGTGCCTAGATTACCCAAATATTACTCAGAAACTACAGGGATTCCCATGCTCCCCACCACCCACACCCCCCAAAACACCCCACACATCCATTCCCCATCCGTGTGGTATTACACC
>JAQZBX010077938.1:0-14198 GCA_029593785.1 Cabassous unicinctus
TCTCCATCATATATTTACTGAAAGCTGGATTAGATTGTCCATTTGGATCAAAATACTAGAAAAATTATATTCCTAACAAAGATGTCTCTCTGCTTTGTTTTTAGTATGAATTTGGAAAGCATCAACCATTGCCTACATTTGGGTATTGTTTCAATTGTTCCTTTATAGTTTCACATTAAATTGATTTTCCACCAAGGTTTTGGTATATTCACCTAAGCCTCTTTCTCTGACAGGACCTGAACTCTACAATTTGTTTCCTTAGACAATAGAGAATAATATCCAATTTGTTATCTTTAAATATATTTGTATGAAATAAATATATTTTTGCTTTCCATTTATAATGAAATTGGTGAGATATTTTCTTGTCTCATTTTTTCTTTACTGATCCAGTAGATATACTAGATTCTGAACCATCATTTATTTCTGCACCAGATGTATGCTTTTGTTTCTAATTTAAAAGAGTTCCAAACTATTTTTTAAATTATAAAAAATGTATTCCTAATATTATTAAAATGATTTTCCCATTAAATTATCAATCACAATTACATAGTTAAAGCACAAAATCATTCCTTCTTTATAAAATATCCATAAAACCACTTTACAATTTTACATTGGTACCTAGAATAAATCATTTGTACTGTATCAATACTTTCACATTGACTACTCTATGATTCTAAATATTGAAAATAGTACTTCCAAAATTACAGGAGAACTTTCCCAGGACATATATTTTCATGTAGTTTTACTCTTTTCAACCTTAAATAGTTAGACCTTTTTTTCCTCTTTTTACAGTTTGATTTGGAGGAGCTGGGAAAGACTTCAAATGGAATGCAAAAATAATTTAGAAGTGAAAAGCTTTTAATTTTTAATATTTATCAATATTAAGGTTACCTTAAAAACTCATTACAATTTCTTCTATAACCTGTGTTCTAATGATTTCATTATATGATTTTTATTGTTTCTTTTTTTTACATTGAATTTTTTGGGGTGATAGATGGTAGGCGTGATTGTTGAAGCTGGATAAAGCAATGGTTTGATACGATGAAATTCTGGTTTAGACATTTTATAATTATGCATTTGTACTACAGTTGCCACTGGGGGGATTTGGATCACTGGGAAATTTTTACAATAAATTGCTTTACAATTATCTGAATGTGCTAAACTATATAATTCTGACTGGGAAGTCTTTCTTTCCACTTGTCTATGACTGCAGTTTAATCAGAGATGACTTGAAAGGAGACCTCTGATAATTGGTTTCTATCAAATCATTTTTGTGCTGTTCAATTTGCTTCTACTTCTGCTGCTTCCTCTGCCTGGGATATTTTGCCTTTCCCTTCATCTTCCTTTAGTCACCATCTTAGAATCCAAATTCTCAGATATCTCCTCATGTGAATTCCCCTACATAACACTGGAACCACTTCTCATTTGTCAATTAGGTTTGTTCTTTATATGTTTATTTTTGTATGTGTTTTGCCTTCTGAATAATAATTTGTATTTTCAATGTTGGAAATAATATTTTGTTGGTATCTGTGATGCAACTGCTTTGACTTACACTGTGGAAATTATATAAATGTGCTTATTCAGTTTCTTTTGATGATGAAAAGTGCTAAGAAAGAATTTTTTCCCTAGAGATATCATTATATCTTTTGGTTCCAAAGAAAAAATATCACATAATTTGGCCACTAACTGCTTGTTTATAAAATTCAGTAATTTTAAGATCACATCTGAAAATAAATTCCTTCATTTTGACCCCATGCTCTGTAACTTACCATTTGTGCTTTAGTGTGGAAAGATTATTTGCTTTCTATATTTATTCTCACTGTGTCACATATTTATGTACAAAAGATCAAGAATAATGTTTTTCATATATATCGCGCTCAGTATATCCAAGCTATTAATTTATTGTTTTTTAATTGTTTGTTCACCTAGCACTTGAATATCCTTATTGTGACAGGTATTTATTCCACCAATAACTTGTGTCAACACCAGTCCTGCACCAATCATGAGTTTGAAATTTATCAAATACTTGCCATTTTTTGAAATTTAGATCTTGCTAATTTAAGTTGGTCATTTTATAGTTTGTACTTCAGAAAATGAGCAAAGAGGTATGTATTAAGTATATATCACTTGTTAAACATTTTCCTCCTTATCACTTATTTGCTAAAATAATTTTATATTTTAATTTTTTCTTGAATTTATCCCCCTAATAATCTAACTCAATCTAAAAACACCATTTTATTTATCCTTAGATTTCCATATCCGTTGAATTTTCTCTTCACATTACTTTTACCTCCACCTATAATATTTCCTAAACTTGTTTGTATATTTATCTTCTTCATACCTTTTATCTTCTTTTTTTCACTTCATTTGATCCTGTTTATTCCAAAATATTAAGCAGCAGAAAAAAATTGCATCTTACACTCCATATCAGCATTACCACCAGTTCATAATGAATGTGTTTTGGAGTAGTAAGTGATGTCTTTGATGATTGGAAACAAAGATCAGGGATAGGAATCCCCCCCAAAAAAAGCAAACGGACTGTTCTCTGACTTAGATTTGAAGTTTTTCTTTATTAGAGATGTTGGGGGCTTACAAAACCATCCTGCATAAAATAAAGGAAACTTATATTCCACCTTATAATTTATGCCTGCAATTGGTGTGGAAAAATTATTACAATTGACGAAAGTACATTTTTATTATTATACTATTAACTATAGTTCGTGGTTTAACTTACGGTTCACTGTTCAGGGCAGTTACATGGATTTAAAAAATATATATTATTACCATATATATAACTTAAAATTTCCCCATTAAACCACATTCCCTATATATATTTCAGTGCTGTTAATTATGTTCACAATCTTGTGCTCCATCCATTATAAAAATATTTCCATTTATCCAAATATCCCATTTTTTCATAACCTACATTCTAGATTCTGTTTATCTAGATTCTGTTGAGTTTGCTTATCCTAATTACTTCATATCAGTGAGATCATACAATAGTTTTCCTTTCATGACTGGCTATGTCACTCAACATGATGTTTACAAGGTTCATCTATGTTGATGCATGTATCAGAACTTCATTCCATTTTACAACTGAAAAATATTCTGTTATATGTACATACCAAATTTTTTTATCCAGCCATGAGAAGTTGGATGCTGGGGTTGCTTTCAGGTTTTGACAATTGTGAAAAATGCAGCCATGAACATTGATGTGCAAATATCTGTTCAAGTCTCTGTTTCAATTCCTTTGATTTTATACCTAATAGAGGGATTGTTGGGTCATATGGTAATTTTATACCTAGATTTCTGAGGAACTGCTAAACTCTCTTCCACAGCATCTTCGCCATTTTACATTCCCAACAGCAATGAATAAGTGTTTCTGTTTCTCCACATCCTCTCCAACTTGTACTTGTTGGCTATTTTTATATTCTCTGTGGAGAAATATCTAGTCCAGTCTTCTGCCCATTTTTAAAAAATATGTTTTTATTAGAGAAGTTGTGAACTTACAAAATAATTGTACACATGTGTGGAATTCCCTTACAACACCCCTACCACCAACACAATACATGGTTGTAGAACATTTTTATGCTTTTATTCTTCATATTTAGTTCATATTAATGAGACCATACAATATTTGTCCTTTGTGTCTGTCTTATTTCACTTAGCATAATGTCTTCAAGGTTCATCCATGTTTTCATATGTGTCTCAATTTCATTTCCTCTTACAAGAGCACAGTATTTTTTTTAAGAGCACAATATTCTATCATATGTCTATACCATATTTTATTTATCTATTCATCAGTTGATGGACACTTGGGTTTTTCCACCTTTTGGCAATTGTGAATAATGCCACTGTGAACATCAGTGTGCAAATGTCTCTTTGCTTAACAGTTTTCATTTCTTCTTGATATATTTCTAGTAGAGTAATTGCTAGAGCATATGACAGTTCTATATTTAGCTTCCTGAGGAACTGCCAAACTATCTTCCACAGAGGCTGCACCATTTTACATTCCCACCAACAGTGAAGGAGTGTTTCGACTTCTCCACATCTTCTCCAGTACATATTGTTTTTCTTTTTAAATAATGGCCATTCTATGGTGTGTGAAATGGTGTCTCATTTTTGTTTTGACTTGCATTTCCCTATTAGCTAGTGATAGTTAACATTTTTTCCTGTGCTTTCTGGTCATTTGTATTTCTTCTTTGGAGAAATGTTTATTTAAGCCTTTTGCCCATTTTTAAAATTAGATTGCTTTTTTAAAGTTGAGTCATATGATCGCTTTATATAGAATGGAAATCAAACCCTTATCGGATTTGTGGTTTCCAAATTATTTCTCCCATCGAGTGGCTGCCTTTTCACCTTCGATGAAATCATTTGAATCACAAAAGTGTTTAAGTTTGAGGAGATCTCATTTATCCATGTTTTCTTTCATTGCTTGTGCTTTCAATGTAAGTTTTAAGCCTCCACCTCCAGCCACCAGGTCTTGAAGATGTTTCTTTATATTTTCTTTCAGGATCTTTGTGGTTCTACATTTTATATTTTGTTCTTTGATGCATTTTGAGTTCATTTTTATGTAAGGTATTAGATAGAGGTCCTCTTTCTTTCTTTTGGATATGGATATCCCATTCTCCTAAATCCATTTGTTGAATGGCCAATTCTACTTCAGCTGGGTGAGTTTGACAGGCTTGTCAAAAACCATACATGTGAGGAACTGTTTCTGAACCATCAATTCAGTTCCATTGGTCTATATGTCTATCTTTATGCCAGTACCATGCTGTTTATACCACTGTAGCTAGTTAATATTCTTTGTTTTTTGTGTTTTTTTTTTAAATTGACTTTTTTTGCTTTTTATTATTTCTTGTGGTGTACAGTTCTATGAGTCGTCCCGCCCCCCTCCCCATTTGCTGTCTGTGTCCATTCGCTGGGTGCTCTTCTGTGTCTGTTTCTTACCTTCTTTTCTCATTTTTTTCCTCCGGGCTTCACCAGGATTCAATCCTAAGGACCTCCAATATGGGAGAGAGGCACCCTGTCACTTGTGCTGCCTCAGTTCCTGGTTTCTGGCGCGTCTCGCCTTTACTCTCCCTTGCATCTTTTTTTTTGTGTCATCATCTTACTGCATGGCTCGCCGTGTGTCTATGCAGGCCCAGATGGCCTGCTTGCCTTTTTTTACCAGGAGGTCCCAGGGATCGAACCTGGGTCCTCCCATATGGTAGACGGATGCCCAACCACTTGAGCCACATCTGCGTCCCGATATTCTTTGAATGTTTGGTAGAACTCACCTGTGAAACCATCTAGTCCTGGGTCAAATTGACTGCTTCAATCTGTTTACTTGTCATTGGTGTGTTAAGGACTTCTATTTTTTCTAGGTTCATTGTAGGCTATTCTTACATTCCATAGTATCCTCTGAGGATCGCTTTTCTTTCTGTGGGGTTAGTAGTAATGTACTCGTTTTCACTTTTCATTTTATTTATGTATTTTATTTATTTGCATCTTCTTTTTTTCTTTGCCAGGTTAGCTAAGGGTTTGTCAATTTTGTTAATCTTCTCAAAGAGCCAGCTGTTGGTTAGTTCTATTGTTTTTTGTTTTCAATTTCATTTATTTCTGCTCTGATTTTTGTTATTTCATTACTTCTTCTTGCTTTGGGAATTGTTTGCTGTTCTTTTTCAAGTGCTTCAAGCTGTGTAATGAGGTTATTGATTTTAGCTTTTTCTTCTTTTTTAATGTAAGCACTGATGGCTATAAATTTCCCTTTCAGCACTGCCTTTGCTGCATCCCATAGGTTCTGATATGTTGTGTTCTCCTTTTCATTTGTCACAAGGTATTTATTACTTTCTCTTCCAATTTCTTCTTTGACTCACTGATTATTTGAGTGTGTTGTTTAATCTCCATATTTTGTGAATTTTCCCTTTTTCTTCCTGTTGTTGATTTACTACTTTATTCCATTATGATCAGAGAAAGTGCTTTATATAATTTTAGTCTTGCTGAATTTATGGAGATTGGTTTTCTCTTGCTGCTCACAGAATTCTCTCTTTGTCTTTGTCTTTTGACATTCTGATTAGTATATGTCTCAGAGTAGGTCTATTTGGATTTATTCTGATGGGTTTACATTGTACTTATAAGGCTGGTAAATTTTCTACCATTATTTCTTCAAATATTCTTTCTGCCTCCTTTCCCTTCTCTTCTCCTTTTAGGACACACATGGCATGTATGTTTACATGTCTCTTGTGATCATTTACTTCTGAGACACTGTCAAATTTTTTTTCATTCTTTCCTTTATCTGTTCTTTTGTATGATCACTTTCAAAGGCCATGTTTTCAAACTCACTAATACTTCTTTCTGCCTTCTCAAATCTGCTGTTATATGCTTCCAGTGTATTTGCTACCTCTCTCCCTCCAACCCTGCTGTTTTTGCTTTCTGTGTCCTTTCACTGTGTTATCTTCTGTGTCTGTTTTTTTTCTTTTTGTCTTCTCTTCTCCAGGATTTGATCATAGAACTCTGATGTGGAGAGAGGTACCCTATCATTTGTGTCATCTCAGTTTCTGGTTTCTTTTGGGTCTCACCTTGACTTTCCCCTGCATCACTCTTTTTTTTGTGCCATCAACTTGTTGTATTGCTCCCCGTATAGGCCTGGCTCTCTGCACAGTCCTGGCATGCTTTTACTAGGAGGCCACAGGGATCAAACCTGGGTCCTCCCATATGGTAGATGGAAGCCGAATTGCTTGAGCCACATCTGCTTCCCTCCAATGTACTTTTAATTTCATTTATTGTGCTTTTCATTCCCATTAGATCTGCTATTTTTCTATGTATGCTTTTAAATTCTTCTTTGTGCTCACCCAGTGTCTTCTTAATATCCTTAATCTCTTTAGCCATGTCATTGAATAATTAAGGATATTTGTTTGAATATCTATGATAGTTGTCTCAACTCCTTTATGTTATATGCAGGCTTATCTAATTCCTTTAACTGGGCCATATCTTCCTGTTTCTTGGTAAGTATTGTAATTTTTTGTTGATGTCTTGGCATCTGGCTTACTAGATGTATTTATTCTAGGTACACTTTCTTTCTTTAGTTTAGGGCTTTCTTACCCTTTCTTACTTGCTGATTATGTAGTAGCAGTACTGTAAGCTGTGGAGGGTGAAGCTTCTGCCACCTTTCTCCTCTGCCAGGAATAGGGATGGCACTGCAGTCACGTGTAGTAATCATGTGTAGTAATCGAAGTCATGCAAGTCAAGACCATCTGTAGTTGCCTGGAGAGAGATGAAGCTTCATTCCCCTTCATCTCTTGCCTGGGTGGGGATGGAGCTCCAGGTCTGGGCAGCAAACTAAACCATTCAGGTCAAAACTGACCACAGTTAACCAGGTAGACTAATGTCATTCCTGTTCCCCTCCTACCATGCCAGGTGTGGGGATGGACCCTCCAAAGTGCCCAACAATCTAATCTATGTGGACCAAAATTGCCTGCAGTTGCCCTGAAACTCTGAGGGACTGCTGTCCCTTCTGCCCTTTAAGGCATGCGAATGAAACCATAGGTGCCCAATAAACTAGTCTATGTGGGCCATAAGTACCTGATGTTGCCCAAAGAGACTGAAAAAACACAGCTCCCCTCCTATCCTTTTGGAGCCAGGGATGGGGCTACAGGTGTCCCAGTATCCAGTCTGTGCAGGCTGAAAGAGTCTACAGTTGCCCAGAGAGGCTCAAGAAACACGAGGCCCCTCTTATCCTATGAGAGGGAAGGGATGGAATTGAAGGCATTTAACAAACCAGTCTGTGCTGGCCAAAAGTACCTGCAGTTGCCAAGAGAGGCTGGGGAAACACCACCACCCTTTTGTCTTGTTGGGGGTGGTGGTGGGGGTGGAGCCATGGGCACCCAACTGTCCAGTTTGTGCAAGCCAAAAGCATCTGCAGTTACCCAAGGAGACTGAGGATACAACAGCCCCCTCCTATCCAGTGTGGGGGTGTGCAGAGATGGAACTGAAGGCACTAAACAAACAGACCATGCAGACCAAAAGTGCCTGCAGGTGTCTGGAGAGGCTGGTGAAGGTTTGCCCAGCCTCCTTCCTGCTGGAGTGGGGCTGGGGTCTAGGCTAAGGCTGCAGTCCTATCTGGGTGGAATGAAGCCAGTCACTATCATCAGGATGATTTTCAATCAGTCTTGTTCCTCTCAAGCCGGGGGTTGAATTGAAATGGTAGCTACCATTATTTAGCATGACTACAGTTGAATAAGGTTTTGAGTTTTTCTGCTTCATAAAATTAACAGTTGGAAATTTGTTATTTGCTGCAATTCATTCCAATAAGATGTGAAGATTTCCCAAATAGGAATTTGATTACCTTGAAAGAATTATGGCCTAAATGGAAATTAAATAACTAAATCAATAATTTATTTCATTCTTAGAGATCATTATGTCCAACAGTTAGAACTATAATATAAAAATTAGAATTATGTTATAATTAATTTCTATTATATTTGAATTTTTATTTAGATTTATAAATGTTTGTTGCTATGCTATTTTGTATAACTGATTATATTAAATCTAACCTGGCCTTGCACTCTCTTTTAAAATTTGTTATTTCTTTCGATCTATTTTTCTAATTATTTTACAATTTTCAATAAAAGACTTTTGAACAGCTGAAAAAAGCTATTGATTATACACTTTGTATGGATCATATGGTATGTGAACATATCTTAATAAAACTGATTAATAAACAAATAAATAATTGTGCAAGAATAGCCAGAAATAGCAGCTATGTACAGCAAGAGAAACAGAGAGATTTAGAGGTGAGGAATTTTCTTGTTTGTTTTTGTTTATTATTATTATTACTGAAATAATGAAAATGCTTTAATAATGATTGAAGTGATGAACACACAATTATTTGATTATACCAAACACCATTGATTGTACACTTTGCATAATTTGTATCATTTATGAATTGTATCAATAAAATTGATTTTTTTTAAAGGCAGCTACCAGCCTCTTTCTTACTTGGATAGATTCATAATTTAGCTGAAACTTCATTGCAGATGGCCATTCTCCTCCTTCTATTCTGTCAAGGATGTTTAGGATGGTATTCTGGTTGTGCCTGCCCCCACCCCCCCAAACTAGGGGCTTTAGATAGCTCCTGTTGATTACTAACTGACCTGTTACTGACCTGTTACCTGTTAGATAGCTCCTGTTGATTATTAACTGACAAGCTGACTCTGGGAGCTCCTTACTCTGCCACCATCTTGTCCCTTCCCCTTTTGCTCATGTTTAAATTGGTTTATTTTTCATTGTTTGTAGAATAACCTTACATAATCTGGATATTAAGCACTTATTGGATATGTGGTTTGCAAATATTTTCTCTTATTGAGTAGGTATTCTTTTCACTTTCAAGATAAAGGCCTTTGATACACAAACAGTTAAATTTTGAAGAGTTCCCATTTATCTATTTTTTTCTTTTGCTGCTTGTGCTTTTGGGGTAAAGTCTAAGAAACCATTGCCTAATATAAGATCCTGAGGATGTTTCTCTACATTTCCTTCTAGTAGATTTATTGCTTTTGTTCTTATATGTAGGTCTTTGAATCATTTTGATTTAAGTTTTGTATATGGTGTGAGGTAGGTGTCCTCCTTCATTTTTTTGTGTATAGAAATACAGTTTTCCCAGCATCATTTATTGTGCTGGGAGTCATTATTTCCCAATAGTCTGGACTTGGCAACCTTGTCTAAAATCATTTAGCTATAGATGTAAGAGTCTCTTTCTGAATTCTCAATTTTATTTCATTGTTCTCTATAGCTATGCTTGTGCCAGTATCATTCTGTTTTGACCACTGTAGCTTTGTAATAAGCTTTAAAATCAGAAAGTGTGAGTCCTCAAAATTCATTGTTCTTTTTCAAAAGGTTTTTGGGTATTCAGGGTCCCTTAATCATATGCATAAATTTGATAATTGCTTTTTTCATTTCTGCAAAGTAGGTTGTTGGAGTTTTGCTTGGGATTACATTGAATCTGTAAATTAATTTGTGTAGAATTAACATGTTAATGATATTTAGTCTTCCACTTTGTGAATGAGGAATATTCTTTCATTTATTTAGTTTCTCTGTGATTTCCTTCAGCAATATTTTGTAATTTTCTGTGTACAGGATTTACATCCTTGGTTAAATTTATTCCTAGATATTTGATTCTTTTAGTTGTTATTATAAATAGATTTTTCCTTGATTTCCTCCTCAGATTGCTCAATACTAGTGTGTAGAGACACTTCTGATATTTGTGTGTTGACCTTGTAAACTGCCACATTGCTGAATTTGTTTATAAGCTCCTGTAACTTTGTTTTAATTTTTTTGGACTTTCTTTACATAGGATCATGTCATCTGAAAATAATGAAAGCTTTACTACTTCCTTTGCAATTTGGATACATTTTATTTCTTTTTTTTTTTCTGCCTAACTACTCTGGCATGAATTTCCAGTTCAATGTTAACTAACAATGTTGACATTGGGCATTCTTGTCTTATTACTGATTTTAGAGGGAAAGCTTTCAGTCTTTCACTATGGACTATGATGTTATCTGTGGATTTTTCATATATGCCTTTTAACATGTTGAAGAAGTTTCCTTCTTTTGCTGTTTTTCTGTTTTATTTTTGAATCAAAAAAAGGATGCTGGGTTTTGTCAAATGCCTTTTCCATGATTGTGTGGGTTATTTTTCATTCATTTTGTTATAGTGGTATATTACATTAATTGATTCTCTTATGTAGAGCCACCCTTACATGCCTGGGATTAAACCAGTTTGATCGTGGTATATAATTCTTTTAATGTGCAGTTGGATTTAGTTTGATAGTACTTAGTTGAGGATTTTATATTTATATTCACAAGACATATTACTTTATAATTTTCATTTCTGGTGATATCTGTATTTATTTATATTCACAAGACATATTACTTTATAATTTTCATTTCTGGTGATATCTGTATTTTACACTGATATTAAGGTGATACTGGTTTCAGGGAGTGAGTTAGGAAGTAATTCCACCTCTTGAGTTTTTTGGAAGTGTTTTATTGTGACTGGTGTTAATTCTTCTAGGAATGATTGGTAGAATTCCAATATAAAGCCATATGCTCCTGTAATTTTTGGGGGGGAGGGGGAGGTTTTTGATGACTGATTCAATCTCTTTACGTATAATTGGTTTGTTGAAATCTATTTCTTCTAATGTCAGTGTAGGTTGTTTGCATGTTTCTAGGAATTGCCCATTTCATCTAGGCTGCCTAATTTATAACATACAGTTGTTCATAGTGTTTTCTTATGATACTTTTCATTTCTGTAGGTTCAATAGAAAAGTCCCCCCTCTCATTTCTGATTTAATTTATTTGCTGTTTCTCTCTTTTATTCTTTGTCAGTTTATCTAACGGTTTGTCAATTTGATTAATTTTTTCAAAGAACCAACTTTTGGTTTTGATAATGATCTTTTTTTTTTCCCTCAATTTGAATTTTTCTGCTCTAATCTTTGTTATTTCTTTCATTCTGCTTGTTGTGGGTTTAATTTGTTGTTCTTCTTCTAGTTCTTCAGGTGTGTGCTTATGTCTTTGATTTTAGTTTTTTCTTCTTTTTTTAGTGTAATTATTTAGGGCTATAAATTAACTTCTCAATGCTGAATTTGCTGCATCCCATAAGTTTTGAAATGTTGTGTTCTCATTTTCATTGATCTCAAGCTATTTACTGATTTCTCTAGCAATGTTTTCTTTCACCCACTGATTGTTTAAGAGAGTGTTGTTTAGCTTCCATATATTTGTGGAAATTCAGTTCTCTGACTGTTATTGATTTCCAGCTTCATGCCATTTTGTTCAGAGAAGATACTATAAATAATTTCAATCTTTTTATCTTTACTGAGACTTGTTTTCTGACCTGTGTAGTCCAACCCTGGAAAATTATCTGTGTGCATCTGAAAAGAATGTATATCCTGTTATTTTGGGGTGCAATGTAGTATATTTGCCTGTTAGGTTTAGTTCTTTTATCACATTATTCTCTGTTTCTTTATTGAGCTTCTGCCTAGATACTCTATTGATGAGAGTGGTGTATTGAAGTCTCCAACTGTTATTTTAGAGGTGTCTATTTCTACTTTCATTTTGACATTGCTTGCCTCATGTATTTTGGGGTACTGTGGTTAGGTGCATATTTATGATTGTCATTTCCTCTTGATGGAATGCCCCCTTTTTAGTAAATAGTTTTAATGCATGTCTCTTATCTCTATTTTTAACTTAAAGTTTATTTTGTCCAATATTAGTATTGCTACCCTAGCTATTTTTTTATTATTTCCAGAGTACCATTTTCCCTCTTTTTACTTTAAACCTACTTGTTTTTTGCATCTAAGTTGAGTCTTTTGCAAACAACATATAGTTGAATCATACTTTTTATCCATTCTACCAATCTATGCCTTTTGATTGGGTACTTTAATCCATTAGCATTCAGTGTTATTACTGAAAAGGAAATATTTAATGCAACCATTTTGTTCTTTGGTCTTTATATGCCTTTTTTAACCTTTTTTTCCATTGTTGCAACCTCCTTTTCTGTATAGTTGAGTTTTGACATATCTAACTAATTTGTTCTCATTTCTGGTTCTGTATATTTTTTAATACTCTCTTTGTGCTTACCATAGGGTTTATATTACAAAACCTACATCTATAGCCTAATGATTTGAAAGGATACCAACAGCGCTTCAATAGCATACATGTTCTTTGCTCCTATATGCCTCTTTTCCCCTTCTTTATGTTATCCCACTTTACCTTTTTATTTTGCATGTCCATTTTTAAGAAATATGCCATGTCTTGTTCAATTATATTCTACTCTTATATGAATTAAACAGTAGGGTTGTATATTAAGAACACAACTCTATGTGTTTTGCTTTTACCCCTTTACTGAAAATCTTCATTTCTTCACACTTCTGCAAACCACTCTCTCCTGTCTTTTCCTTTCAACTTGTAGAAATCCCTTTAGTAAATATTGTAGGTCAGATCTTTTGTTGATGGATTCTCTTAGATTCTGTTTATCTGTGAATATTTTAAACTTTCCCTCATTTTACAAGAAGAGTTTCACTGGGTCAATAATTTTTGGCTGCAGTTTTTCTCTGTTAGTACCATAAATATGTCATATCACTACCTTTTCACCTCCATGGTTTCTGATGAGAAATTGGCACTTAATCATATTGAAGATTCCTTGCATGTGACAAATCACTTTTCCCTTGTTACTTTCAGAACTTTCTCTTTCTCTTTGGCATATGTCATTTTGATTAGTGTGTTTCTCAGAATAGGTCTCTTTGGATTTATTCTGTTTAACGAATATTGCACTTCTTGGCCATGTGTATTTTTATCTTTCCTAAGATTTCAGAAATGTTAAGCCATTATTTCCTCAAATATTTTTTCTGCCCCTTTTCCATTCTCTTCTCCTTCTGAAACACCCATAGCAGATATGTTTTTGTGATTCATGCTGTCACACAACTCCCTAAGACACTGCTCAATTTTCTTCTATTCTTTTCTCTATCTGTTCTTCTGACTGTATGATTTTGATAGTTTCTGTCTTCTAGTTCACTGATTCATTCTTCTCGTGTTCAAATCTGCTGTTGTATGCCTCTCAAGTGTTTTGATCTTTATCACTGAGCCTTTCATCCCCATAATTTCTGTTCTGTTTCTTTTTATACTTTCAGCTTCTTATTCATGCTCCCATATTTTCTTTTTAATATCTTTTTGTTCTATATCCACATTTTCTTTCATTTTCTTTAATTAATGTAGGCAACTTATTTGAACTTCTTTTATTGGCTGCTCCAAATTCTTGACTCCTCTGAAGTTTTAGTTTATTCCCTTGACTTAGACATATCTTCTTATTTCTTAGTATGGCTTGTAATTTTTTTACTGATGTCTGGGCCTCTGATTTTCTTGATTACTTAACTCTGAAGGTCAGTTTCTCCCTCCTGTATAGGGTTTTATTGTTGATTTTCTTTGTGCTTCTTTAATGTTTAATCCAACTTATTTTAGACATTTAGAGTAGCCCATGTTTAACTGTTCAGATTTTCTCAGTTCTTCTCCAGCAGATTCTTGTCTTGGAAATAGAGAACAATTTTTAAGATTTCATTTTGTTTGTGTGATTGCTTCAACTCAAGGATAAATATTTGCTTCCTCTGTTCCTTCTTTGGAAATCTTGATCTGTTAAGTTCTTGTGTGTATGTGTGTGTGAGCAGAATT
>JAQZBX010077939.1:0-14197 GCA_029593785.1 Cabassous unicinctus
GAGAGAGGGCTTATATTCCATGGATATAGTGGATGGGATTATCTTGCCTTCAGCTGCAGGCCCTCTCCATTCCCTGGGATGGCTGTTGCCCATCGTCGTCTCCTCGCCAGGTTACTTGGATGAGTCCATTGATTAGCTTAGATAATTTCTGTTGACTTCCCTTTAAGTTCACTGATCCTTTCTTTTGTTGTGTCCACTTTTCTTCTGAGGAACCAGCCTATGGTAGTAAAGAAAAATGAGGTTTGGGAATTGGATTTGGTATGTATTTGACAGCAGTAGATTAATCAGAATTGCTGCTTAAAAATCCCTATTGAAATGGGATCAAAGAGAATGTGGGTCTGATTTGGACCTTAGGAACTGTGTGGAATCTTCTGGGGGTGAAGCTGGCGTACATGTCTTGGTTAGGTCCCAGTCTTCCTCTTTTCTTGCCTTGGCTTCCTTGTTGTCTAGGCAGACCCGTTTGAGCCCCAGGCAGGCTCTGACAAGGCTATTCACTTCCACATCTTTGCAGTGGACTCACCTTGCCATTCATCACGGTGACTCTAAATCAGGTATTCTGGCTTTCATCTACCCTCCACCCCTTGGTCATTTTAGAACTTCTGGATCCCTTCTAGCTGCAGGGTTGTGAGGCAGGCTCAGCAATGCCAGTTAGGCCCTCTCTTTCATTCTGCCTTACCATATTTATTCTGAAATGGCCGCCCCATGTTGTTGTGGAGGGCATCTGGCATCCTACAAGGTGGTAAACAGGGTCCCACAGGAAGCAGAGCCAGAGCCTCCTTGCTTGGGCCTTTACCTCCATCTCTCTAACAGCCTTCCATTTCAGGGTGTCATGAAGAAAGCTGAGGGAAAGGGCCCAGGCCAGACATGTGTCTGAATATTTTTTTCTCCTTTCCTTTTTTCCTTTCCCTTCCTACAGCTCATTGTGCCACAAGGGATAGGTTTTCTGTTTCCTTTTCCTATCTTCTCTTATGACATTCTCCTTCTCTAGGGAAGCAAGCCTTGTGGCCCAGCCCTCATGGGTAGAAGAGGGTATTATTTCTGCAAAATGAAGATAAAATCTCTTAAGAGCTGTCAGTTAGATTTGGTTCTTAATTTGTGAGCAGCCAGACAACCAGGATCTAGGGACTGTTAAGAACAAAGCACATTGTTTTAGTTCAAAAATATTCCCTCTTAGAATGAATACATTTATTTGTCTAATAGTATTATCAACCAAAGACTTGATATCATCATCATTATTATCATCACTATTGTGATAGGTTGAATTAACACATGTTCTTAATCCTAATTTGCATTCCTCTAGGGGGCGTACCAACTGTAAATAGAATTTCTTGCAGATATTATTAAGGTGTAGCCCAACTGAGGGAGGGTGGGTCTTATCTGAATTACTGGAAGCCTTATATAGAGGACCTGAGTCACAGAAGCCAGAAAGAGGGCATCACCATGTGACTGGAAGCAGAGATACAAGACAAGGAACCTCAAGGATTGCCAGCAGAAAGCACCAGAATGTCAGGGACCCTGGGAGGAAGCTAGCCTTCTAGCCTCCAAAACCGTGAAACAACACATTTCCATTGTTTAAGGTGAAACCTGCTTGTGGGATTTGTGATAGCAGCTCAGGCAAACCAAGACAATCACCATCATCTGAGAACCAGAGAGGCTAAGTAACGGGGCTCGTGGTAACTATTACCACTGGTATATGGCACATGGCAGTATATAGTACATGACATGAGGTAGTATATCATGGTAACTGAATTAGAATCTAAATAGTAAACCTCTAAGAAAAGTTTTGATATCTAAATGCATTTGCTCATGGGTGAGTATTCAGCAATTCATATGTTCAGTAGCACCATGGATGGAAAAGTTTTTTTTCCCTTGGAATGCCAAGAAGAAAGGCAAAAATATTTGATGCCATCCGTTTTGGGAAACCTGAGATTTTAGACTATTTTGGCAACATGTATATTTGCTTTGTATTGTTACTGCAGACTTATCTACCATCTTTACTCTGATTCACTTGTTTGGAGTAGATCTTCAAAGGACTTTATCTTGGCATACTACTTCTCTGACACTGTCCAGCTGCTTTCTTAATGAAAAAGATGGGTTCTCTGTCTTCCATTAAGAACTGTAAACTCTAACTTGCAGTGTAAAAATTAAGACTAATTCTCTGTCATGCTTGGAAATGATGCTTTATGCTTTAGTTTGGCGTACAAAGCTGGCTCCAACCTACCATTCCAGATTCTTCTTACTCACCTTATATTACAACCATACAGAATCAGTCCCTGTCCTTCAGTCTGGCCCGTTCAGTCCTTTCACAGACCTCTATGACTTTGGAGCTAGCTTTCTAGTAATGCACTGCTCATCCACTCCACCCTTCTTCTATTAGGTAAAGTACCCCTTACATTTTAAGACGGGCCCAGTTCCAGTGTCACCTTCTCTCTCAAGCTGTGCTCAACACCCTAGGCAGAAGGATTGCTCATTCATCTTTGCTCCCATGGCACGTTGTATATTCACCTAGTTTAATAGTTCCACATGGTAATGCAGCCAGTGTGTGTCTGGCTCATTGAGCATTTGGAGGCCAGGGACTACCATACCTCACTTATTTTGTATGTAATATTTTGCTTTAATAGAGCAAATGTGTCTGTATTTAGCAAGAGTTTTGTTACCCTTGTTACCCCAAGAGTGTGGCCTGAGAAGCTTGATAGAAATGCTGGATCTTGGGCCCCACACAAGATCTACCAAATTGGAAAATGCCTTTTAAAGAAGATCTTCTGGGCATATGGTAGGCACATTGAAGTTTGCGAAGCACTGGGCTAGCTGACTCCCTGGGGCCCTTCATCCCTGACATGCCACGACTCCATAGACTACCTGGACGATGGCCACAAGTGATTCTTAAGTATGTTTGCGTATTCAGTATCTTATGTTCACATGGGTCACGGGGAGTGAGCCCCAGAAGAATCTGAATGGGAACTCTTACTAACTTTCCCAAGAGATGAGACCATAAACGGATTAAAGAGACAAGGGTAAGATGTACTTGACCAGCTCCCAGGCTGGGAGGGGGCTGGAGGTGGTTCATGATGGAGGAGGTAAGGAATCAGGGAAGCCAGACTTAGCGGTACTCAAATCAGATGGAGGCTGCTGATCTGCAGTCCCAGAAACTGAGGAAAGATGAGTTGCCCCCACTTCTTTTCCACAGAATGCATTTGTTCTCCAACTTTTTTCCCTGCCTGTGGACTTCTCCCCTTTTCTCTCCTCTTCCCACCATTCTTCTAGAGGTTCTCCTTATGTGTAAGAAGCCTATGGAGTGTTAAAAGCTGAGGGACTGTCATCTGAAAAGGAATGCCCCAACTCTCCAGGGAGCTGGCTGTGTCCTGTAGACAACCTTCCTTGGCTTTTAGGGGGTTGTCTTGTGCCCCACTGCAGGGAGGGATGTAGCTCCCTGTGGGACCATTCAGCCCTCTGATCTACCAGGCTTCTGGAAAGCAGTGCCGAGGGACATGACCTTACTGTTGAAATGGAGGTGATAGATAAAAGTAGTCATTATATCTCTGGGAAGTATAGAGGATTTGGTAAGAAGTTAATTAAAATATATATCATAGGTATGCAGGTGCCAGCTGGGCTGTGATTAGTAAGTGAGTTAGTGGCAGTCAGGAGAGGCTGCTGGCTGCATTATTACAGCCGAGGTTCTTCAGCCAGGGGTGGGGAGCCAGGGGACTGGGGAAGATGGGCCGGCAGAGGCTTGGTGGTGGCAGTAGCTGAAATCCCATCGTGACACGTTGTCATCATAACATAAATCTGCCTGTGATAATATTACTGATCTAATTGGCAATTGACTCAGTTGGTGGCAGCAATTGTTGCAGCAGTGCATTTTCCAGACTACTTCTATTTTTGTTGCAATTTGGTTTAGATACTGTTCTCGCCATCTTTGGTTTTACTGCAAAAATAGAGGTTTGTGCAGTATAATCCTAGGTTCCTCAGATTTCTCACGTTGAGTTTCAACAGGGCAAGCTGTGGTGGATTTGAGACAGGGTGTATTTCCTCCTCATAGTGATGTGGGCCACTCGTTCCTCATTCCTAATAAGACTAGGCCATGGTGAAAGGGCAGGGGCTGGGTTTTTTTTTTGTTTTTTTTTTAAGATTTATTTATTTATGTATTTCTCCCCCCGCCCTCATTGTTTTGCGCTTACTGTCTGCTCTCTGTGTGTTCTTTTGTGTCTGCTTGCCTTCTCTTTAGGCAGCACCGGAAACTGATCCTGGGACCTTTCAGAGTGGAGAGAGGCACTCAATCTCTTGTGCCACCTCAGCTCCCTGGTCTGCTGCGTTTCTTATTGTCTCTTTTCTGTGTCTGTTTTTGTTGCGTCATCTTGCTGCACCACTCTCCGCTCAGGCCAGCACTCCACGTGGGCCAGCACTCCTGCATGGGCCAGCTCTCTTCTCTGGCCAGCTCGCCACACGGGCCAGCTTGTCTTTCACCAGGAGACCCCAGGAATCAAACCCTGGACCTCCTATATGGTAGATAGGAGCCCAGTTGCTTGAGCCACATCCCTCTCCTAGGGCTGGTTTTGAATGTTACGTTTTATGTATTTCAATTCCCATTTGACAGTAGATTTCATTTTCCAAAAGTTACAACAAGATCATCTGCCAACATTTTGCCTTTGACACATGATCATTAGCAACCAACATGTGCTCTGTACACTTCTCTTCTCAAGGGTTTTGGTCACCTGAGTCCTATCAGCAAATCCAAGAAAAACTCTTCCTCCTCCTCTTGGAGTTTCATGGAGGCCTCAGTTTGAGCTGCCTGTGTGGGCTTTGGCTGTGGTCCTTGGTTCTGGGGATGTTAATAGAGCAGAGCTTCTTAACAAATGGTCTGTGAGCTTGAATTGCAATTCCAAAAAATATTATTCTTATTGGGATGTATTGGTGCAGGTGTGATATATTTATTAAATAATACACAGTATAGTGTGGACTTAGTAAGGGGTCCGTGGTTTTCACCTGACTGGCAAAGGGGTCCATGGAACAAAAAATGTTAAGAGCCCCTGTAATAGAGGAAGGTTAGTGGCTGCCGCTCTGCATCTGGGAAAATCCTTAGTATCCTGAGGGTTCCAGGTCTCCTGGATTTGGGTCCAGTGGGGTGGAAAGGTGTGAAGTGGGGAGCGTGTCTCTGCTCTATAAAAGCACTTTTCTAATGGGACCTTGACCACGAGGGACCTGATGCTTCCAGGCATCATGTGGGTGGCTGGGACTCCCCTTTATGACCTGCAAGAAATCTACACATGTTTTTCTCATGCCTGAAGCTCAAACTTGCTGCTCCTCCAAACACAGATGGATACTTTGGAACTGCTGGCATCAGAGAATGTGACTGGTACTGGGAATGGTTGGGAGCCCTTCACTCTATAAAGAGTATCAGGCATCTGTGAGAGGATTATCAGGGTGGGAGCAAACTCTGCATGCCAAGCCACCTGACCCACGTGGGGTGAAACCCCTTATCTGGTCCTGTGCTCAGACCACTGAGCAATTGGTGGATGAGCCCAGCAGCAGTGGCAGCAGAAACCTGTCAGCTTTTTCAGGACTCACCTGTGGGTGACTAGTGTCCCTGTGGTATGACCTTTCCCTAAATTGTTCTGCAACTTCATATTTGAGTCTCAAATCAGCTAGATTATTTCCATTATTACTTTTTCACTTTCAATTAGACAAATTGTAAACACTGTTTTAATGGATTGTACCTTAAAGTCTGAACTTTTTTTTTCACTGAGTACTTATTGAGCACCTACTATGCACCAGCCACTGACTTGTAGATGCAGAGCGTGTAGAGGAGAGTCCTTGCCCTCAGAGAACCAGTACCAACAAATCATGAGACCATCATGGCCATCATTGAGTCTGTAAGTACTTGAGCTTTTAACACCACTTCTGCATCCATTGTCTCATATGAGGGCTCAATGGGTTTGTCAGAGCAGGTATCATTATTATTATTATCCGTTTTATTGATGAGGAAAATAAAAACCAGAGAGGCTGAAGGATTTTCCCAAGGAGGTAAATGGCAGAACTCAATAACACGTCCTAATTTATTTAATACAATAGCTTCTTTAAATTTTTGGCAATAATTAACTTTAAGCTGTCCTGTCTTTAATATGTAAATATTGTGGAAATAAATAAAAAAAACATAAAATGAAATCAAATTACACCAATTCCCAGAAAATATGTGAAAGAAATTATTTTGTTTGAATAATAGTTTTCAAGTCAAGTCCTTATTGATAGCTGTTAAAGCCACCAATGGATATACAGTGCTCCCTCACACATACACTTTTAAAAAATGTAAGTTTGGATCTCATAAAACCATGCTGAAGAAGTAAATACCTGCAGCCTCTTTCACTAAGTTCAAGGCTCTTAATTGCTGAAGAAGTAGGAATTCTGGTCACCGTTTATGTAAAATTGTTGGAAAAACAGAGCAATGTTTTATACCAAATTATTTTAAAACACGTTTAAGAGAGTTATAATATTACATAGTAAAGAGAATAGAGTGTGAGCTCTGGATTCAGACAAACCTGTGTCTCATCCTTTCCTTACTTTTAACTAGTCCTGTGGCCTTGGTCAAGTTACTTAACCTTTCTAGGCCTCTTTACCGTACCTGTTTAAAGCACTAATGATGCTGGGATGGAGTCGAGGATTTAATCTTTTTGTATAAATTAAGTAAGGTTCAGTTCTGTTTGGTACTGAGCCATGCAGGTGCTAAATATGGGGGAATTTGGAGTGAGTTGACTTAAAATATAAGCTTCACAATGTATCAGAAGGTCACGTGGGGTAGAATGACATGCAGTCCTTCTCCGGGGGTGCTGAAAGCGAGGTCCAGTGGTAGGCCCGTTGAAGGAGGACTGGATGAGAACTGGCCCGTGTATTGTATACCCTGTGGACAGAACACAGCCGAGGAGTCAAATGTGAGTCCCAAATCAGAGGTTTCCAGGGCATGCACTTGGCACTGCAGCCATTGCCTTGTGGTACAGGTGCTTCTTAAATGTCACCTCGGTGGAGCTTATTCCAGAGGGTACAGCAGCGGGGATTTTATTTATCGAGGGTTAGCAGTTCTTCAGCGGCCATATAGAGAGATAAGAAATAGGAAGACTCTTGACACCCCATTCCTCTCTATCTGGAGCCCACTGCATTCTGTGCCCTCGGTGCCTGCACCTCCTCAAGTGCACAGTCTGCCTCTAGTAACCTGTTTACTATCCACCTGGGTCCAGCTTCAGAACCTGGGGGCAAACCCTGCCTGCCCTGTCCTCCACCTCCCTTGGCCCCAGCTGATGCTGAAATGTTTCTCTGGCCTCCGTCCTATAGCTCCTCTTCAGGCTAGCAGCCCCACCTTATTCCTTTGTTTTCCTGGACACCATCATGTGTGACTTTAGGAATTTGTTTGTCCAGACTGCTGATTCAGGGGAAGCCCTGACTCTCCATCCATCTGTTCTTCTCATTCATTCATTCATTCAACAAATATTTTCTGAGTACCTTTTATGTGCCAGAAACTATGCCAGGTGCTGGGGATACAGTAGTAAACAAAATGGGCAAATGCACATACTCCCGTGGAGCTCACTTTCTAGCCAGGATAATAAACAATAAACATAAATAAATAATATGGTGTGTTAGGACATAAATGCTGTGGGAAAAATAGAGCACAATAAGGGAAGTCTGGAGTTCTAGGGGGAAGGGTTGCAATTTAAATGGAGTGATTAGGATAGGCCTCATTGAGAAGGTGACATTTGGTAAAGACTTGGAGGAGGAGAGGACGTGAGTCATGTGGATAGATTAAGAAGAGTGTTGCAGGGAGAGGGTGCAGCCATTGCAAAGATGCTGGGCTGGAAGCGTGCCTGAAGTATTCAGGAAGAGCACGGAGGCCAGTGTGGCTGGAACAGAGTGGGGAGTGACTGGGAGGCAGTGGTAAGAGAAGAGGAGTGTGTGTGTGCGCGTGTATGCATGAGTGTGTGCATGTATGCACATGTGTGCATGTGCACATGTGCAGATCAGGTTGGGAGGACCTTGTAAGGCACTGAACATTCTTTGGCTTTTAGTCTGAGTTAGATGGTGTTGCAGTTTGAGATTATTTATGAATCCCCAAAAAGAGAGATTATGTTTGTAAACTTATGTATTCCTCTGGGTGTGAGACTCCTTGAATGCATTAGATTCAGCTGACATGTCTTGATTAAATTATCTGTTAAGATTAGGGCTTTTATTTGACCACATCAGTAGGGCATGACTCAGGGTTGAGTCTCCCTCCCCTTGGTGGGCTGATATAAACTGATACTCACTCCAAGAAGACATGAGATAAGAGAGAGCGCTCCGTAGACGCAGAAGAGGAGAGAACTTTGATCCTGCAGCCCCTAGGAGAGATGAGCCATTCGCCTGATAGTTCGCAGCCAAAGAGAGCAGAGCAGCTGAGCAGCTAAGGCCGGAGAGACCAGGCAAAGATCGCCTGCCATCTTGTTTTAACATGTGGCAACAGACTTTGGTTAGAAAGCAGCCTTGAGTTGGACTCTTTAGGGCCTTGTAACTGTAAGCTTTTCCCCACTCTCAGTACCAAATTCTGTATTAGTCAGCCAAAGCTTTTACCCCAAATAAATACCCTTTATAAAAGCCAATAGATTTCTGTTGCATCAGCACCCCTTTGGCTCACTAATACAGATGGTATTTCAGTTTCCTGGCTGCCAGATAAAATACCATGCAATGGGTTGGCTTATACAATAGGAAATTACTGACTTACAGTTTTGAGATTAGGAGATGTCCAAAATCAAGGCATCATCAAGGTGATGCTTTCTCCCAGAAGACTGACCTTCTGGAGCTGGCTGCAGGTGATCCTTGATCCTTGGCTTTTCTGTCACATAGCAGCTTTCCTGGCTTCTCCTTTCTCTTCCAAGTTCATTGTTCTCCAGCTTCTGGCTGTTCCCTCTGGCTTTCTGTCTCTCTTGGTGGCATTCCCTATAAGGTCTTCAGTAATAGGATTAAGATCCATCCTGATTGAGCTGGGCCACACCTTAACTGAAGTAACCTCATCAAAAGGTCCTACTTACAAAAGTTCTCACCCACAGGGATGGTTTGAATTTAAGGACATGCTTTTCTGGGGCATGTAGCTCCAAGCCACCAAAGATGGGGAGATACGGACCTGTTTGAGCTTAGTTAGGAGTAACACTGTGCCATGTTGAGAATAGTCTGTAGGGGGCAGGGACTGAAGCAGTACATGGTTAAGAGACTCTTGCTGCAATCCAGAGCCAAACCTTAATGAAGTCATCTGCTCACAGCTTAAAAGAACTTCCCTGAACCTCTCCTACCTCCCAATCTCTCCCGCCACACAATTGGAGCAGAGCTCCTGGAACTTGGCTGCCTCCTTTGCAGTGTCTAAAGGAGAACTGAACTACAGTGTTCCAGCACCCAGGGCTGCCAGTGCCTATCTGAAGATGTGCTCCAGCTTGAAATTGAACTAATTGAAGCTTTAGTTTTTATAAAATAATTTGGTGTTCTGCATTATTAGTCTTGCACATCCAAATTATTTTAAATATAGGATGCCAGTAATTAGATAGGAAATACTCCATTGTTTTTTTGAATGAAAAGGTATGTATGTTTCCTTGCTAAAGTTTGACTTTGCTTTCTACAGCCCCTTGAGAACCACATCTCATTCACCTTGACTGGGAAGAGGAATGTGGCTAAACAAATTGCTTGCATGGAGATATTTGTATCCAAAGCAAAGTGTGGAAATAATTCATTTCACATTGCTGCACTGCTTTAATGAATACAGAAAAATACTTTAGGTAATGCATTATTAAAGGCATGCATGGTAGAGCTTCCTTGTATACAATTAAGTGTGAACTTATTAGCATTTCAGGTTGATACCTCTTTTAAATTTAATTAGATTTCAGGCTTCAATCGATTTAATAAATGAATTTCTCAGGGCTTAAAAGGTGTAATATGTTCCTGACAGTAGCTTTTCATCACTCTCTTCTCATTTCCTCATGTGCTCAAGCAGATCTCAACTTCCGCCTTGGAGTCAAAGCCAGAGGTTGTTTTCCAAAGATGCTGCACTGTATAAACATCACCTCTGGTACTTGGAGACACCGAGGCCATAGGGAGGGTTATTTTTATCCACATTGTCTGACATGAATGCATGTCTTACAGATTGACCACCAGTGAATTTAATGCACAATAATAGCACTAGCTTCTGTTTCAGTGGCCCTTTGTCACACTGACTTTTTCTTCTGTTCTTTTGGCACAAAGTCCACAAACCTAGTCTACTGAGACGAGAAGAGTATTGGAACTGTTCAAATAGTGGGAAATTAAATGTAATGAATTCTAACCATATGAATGATTCACAAGATAAGCTAGAGAGCTAGGCCATAAAATCCCATAACTTAGTGATATTCCACATTTGTTTAGAAGGTTCTTAATCCTCCTTTTGACCTTTGACCACCTGCACCTAAAGTCAGCTATTAGACCTATGGGCTTTGATTGCCTCATCTGTGAAGTGGTCCTCCTGATATCTTATCAGAAGTCAGGGCAGAGGTCTGCTTGACTTAGCGTACCTTTCAGCTTTAGGTCATGTGTGCGTATATGTGTCTGTCTGTAAGGAGAGAGGTGGTGTCCAAAGTAGATCAGTATCTAGTCATGTTTAGTAACCATGATCTAGATATATAATGGCTATAATACCAAGTGGAAGATATTATCTGATGTATTTTTAATTTCTGAATGAACCAGGACCTCAGATTAAAGTCAGCTATGGCCAGCTCAATGGAGGACATTAGTTTTAGTTGTATGTACTGTATGTCTTTAGATACATTGCATTTTAAAAATTTCAGTTGAAGAAGGAATTAAAAGTACAACAACCAAAACCCTTAAAAGTAGAATAAATATAACTCCATTTCTGTAATACAAGCATAAATCCACTTCTGCCACAGAACAAAAATTATATTCAGAGTGCTGTGAATTCACCATTAGAAAAAAAATACATATTAGTGAAGAAGGGAAGCCCAGAGGCAAGCTGGCACTGTAGCTGATTGGCAGGCTTATCTTTGGGGAGAAGCAAATTTTATTGATTTGTTTCAAGACTCAGCATGGGATAGGTGTATTAGTCAGCCAAAGGGGTGCTGATGCAAAGTACCAGAAATCTGTTGGTTTTCATAAAGGGTATTTAAATCTGTTGGCGTTCATAAAAGGTAAAAGCTTATAGTTACAAGGCCCTACAGAGTCCAACTCAAGGCTGCTTTCTCTCCAAAGTCTGTTGCCATGTCTTGAAGCAAGATGGCGGGCAATCTCTGCCTGGTCTCTCGGGCCTTAGCTGCTCAGCTGTTTGTTCTCTTTGGCTGCAAACTATCAGGTGAATGGTTCATCTTTCCCTGGGACTGCAGGATCAAAATTCTCCTCTCTTCCGTGTCTGTGGAGCTCTCTCTCTTTTCTTGTGTGTCATCTTGAGTATCTGTTTATATCAGCCAACCAAGGGGGTGGGGACTCAACCTTGAGTCATGCCCTACTGATGTGGTCAGATCAAAACCCTAATCTTAATAGATAATTTAATCAAAGACATCTCAGGCGAATCTAAGACAATCAAAGCGGATCACACCCAGAGGAACAGACTAGTTTACAAACATAATCTCTCTTTTTGGGGTTCATAAACATCACAATAGGTAATGTCAGAGGTTTGTGAAATTTTTTTAAACTTCTGATTTATCCCTCTGTAGATTATTCACATAAGGAGTGGTGAGCCCAGGACTGATTTCTCTCACAGAGGGGAGAGTGGAGAAGTGCTGGATGACATGGGGTTGGCATTCCTTTAACCTGGAACATTTCCATGGCCCTTCTTTATCTTTATTACATTGACGAGTGCAGGCCTCCCTTATTTAGTGGAGCACTCCACATTTTGGGTAGGTCTGACCTTTCCTGTGATTAGATTTAGATTACGTATTCCTGGCAGGAATACTACATAAGAGATGTTGTATCCTTTTCAGGGTCTCACATCCCGAGACACAAGACATCCAGCTCCTCAGTGATGAGGCTCACTTTGATCATCTTGATATCAAGATGCTATTGTCTGGTTTATCCATTGTATTGTTACATTTTTTTCCTTTGCCTTGCAACTAATAAGCAGTCTGTGGAGAGACATTGTAATCCATGCAGATATCCTGC
This sequence comes from Cabassous unicinctus, assembly GCA_029593785.1. Classification (NCBI taxonomy): domain Eukaryota; kingdom Metazoa; phylum Chordata; class Mammalia; order Cingulata; family Chlamyphoridae; genus Cabassous; species Cabassous unicinctus. The sequence continues at coordinate 12,145 of JAQZBX010077939.1, forward strand.
TTTTCATGAAAATTTCTCTGAGATTTGACATCCAGGATGATTCTTGCCTGATCCCGTCTTAACTTCCATGGTTGGAAAATGATGATTTTCCAACTTTGGCACTTAACAGTTGGTACTTGGCGTTCTGTTATAAACAAGGACCTTCCCTTCTTCCCATTTGTTTATTTATTATCTATGTGGATTCACTAATTCCTGTTTTTAATGGTTTATAATTCATTACTGTACTCAATGTTTTGATGCTCAAATTGTCCCAGGCTTAGCCAACAAGAGCCCCTTCTTGTATCCTTGGACATGTGCCCATCATGTGTTTGTTTTGTTCTGTTTTTTTTTTTTAGTACATCTGTATTAATCTGCCAAGGGGCTGCTGATGCAAAGTACAAGAAATCTGTTGGCTTTTATAAAGGGTATTTATTTGGGGTAAAAGCTTACAGTTACAAGGCCCTAAAAAGTCCAACTCTAGGTTGTTTTCTCACCAAAGTCAGTTGCCACATGTTGAAGCAAGATGGTCCCTGATCTCTGGCTGGTCTCTGCCTTCCCCTCTGGGTGTCCTCTTGAGGCTCTGCTTCTTCTGGATCTCAGCTGCAGGCTGATATAGAGCTTGTCTCTCAGTGCTTCCTGTATCAGTCTCAGCTCTCTTCCCAAGGTCAGTTGTAAGCTATCAGGAAAAATGGTCCATCTCTCCCCAGGGCTTTAGCTGTTTGAGCTGTCTCACACAGCAGGATCAAAATGAAAGAGTTCTCTCTTCTGTGTGTCTTCTTGAATAAGTATCCATTTATATCAGACCCAGCAAGGGGACAGGGACTCAACCTGAGTCACGCTTTACTGAGATAGTTAAAAAAAGCTCTGACATTAACAGGTAAGCTAATCAAAGGCCCCTCAGCTGAATTTAATACAGTCAAATGGTATCACATCCAGAGGAATAGATTAGTTTGCAAACATAATCTTTCCTTTTTGGGGATTCATCAAATAATCTCAAACTGTCACAACAACCTTAATTTTTGGCATAATACAATATTCCAGGCTTATCTTGGAATGTAGTGCTATAGACCAAGATCTGGGCTGTAGATATGTTCATTGTTGCTGGTGTGTCTTTGCCCTTAGGTCATTTCCGTGGATAGAACTAGGAATTATATGCATATATATATGTACACGTATACATACACACATATAGACATGCATATATTTCATTCATACGCATATATGTGAATAGTACACACATATAGATGTCATAGAAATCATGAGTTCACGCCAATGCCTCAAATTCTAAACCATCTTTTCTTGCTTTTCCTTATCCATATTATTATCTCTCTCATTTCATAGTGAGAACTCTGGCTCCAAAAATTACTAGCACATTTACTCATTTGCTAAATCCTATAGTTAGAGTAAAATAGTGTCAGAGTTGTTTCACATATACAACTACAAAAAACAAACCAACTAAAAAGAGTTTAAAATCTTCAGATCTTTCCCTTCCCCCATCCCACTCAAGCCTGAGGGTATGCAGTCAAATTATGTGTTCATAAATTACTTTGGTTAATTATTTTTCCTCCCTTTAATGTAGTTATGGTTTTTACTGAAAGTACAATTGAATTCATTTGTTTCAGTTTGATTTGAAATTTTGTCTCTTTCCTTCTTTGTTGATTTAATTTACTTCTGAATATGCAGAAAATTAGCATATATCTGAGAGTCAAAATGATACAAAGAAGATGTGCTTAGAAAAGTGAATTATCCTTCTACCCTTTTCCCTTCCATCTTTTATAGGTAACTAAATTCATTGTGTTCTGACTTAACCTATCTGTGCTTGTTTTTTTCTCTGTAAAGAGCAGCAGTATATGTGTGCTTTCTTATTTCTCTTTTATTTCTTACACAAAAGGTAGCAATACTGTATAGGCTCCTTTGAACTTTGCTCTTTTCATCTAATAATGTCTCCTGGGAATCATCCTATCAGTTCATAAAGAAATTCCACATTCTTTTTAACAAGACCTTATTATTGGTTGTATGTAACAGTTTATTCAACCAATCCCCCAAGCTTGGACATTTAGGTAGTTTGCAGTAT